>OU974069.1:36148226-36423226 GCA_918843875.1 Diadumene lineata
ATTAGGGATGAACCCTTGCTTGTATCTGGAATGAGTTTATCCTCATATGTTAGACTTGATGAATTCATTTATTTATTTATTTATGTATATATCAGCACGACGGAAGAAACGGTCGTTGGACGCGAATGGATTATTGCACAACTTGCACCCTTTTATATACGCGTCCCTTCACTGAACCGTATACTCTCCAGAGTTTACTTAGCGTTCCATTATGCCTATAAGCTAGTTCCGTAAACAATGATAAATACATCTATATTCTAATTCGCTCCCCCGCTCAAACGAATATAAAACATATACCATTAAATACTACAAGACTTCAGGGGAGTGTCCACACGACAGCGCGTGCGAATATAAAGAACGGGCATAACTATAGAGGTCAAATGATACTTGATATGAATAAATAAATAAATAAATGAAAAAATAAGATTAAATCAATAAATAAACAAACAAGTAGGAAAGTGGATAGTGTAAAGGGGTTATAATGGTAGGCGCTGGATCAGTAATGGATAGGACTTAGAGGCCTAACGACTTAGACACTGACAGAAGGGCTTCGATGTTGTCTTTGATGTAACCGTCTTTTGCTTTCTCCGACTTCCATCGCCCATGCCTTTTGAATAAACGATCTGAAATGTTAGCGTTTGCAGCAGCTTTATTATTATTATTATTTTATTTATTTTCTTTTTTTAATCATTATTATTATTACGTAAATACGTATCAGCCAATGGCGAAGCGATACGAATAGCAATAACATGGCCCGTAAATCTTGATGAACCTAAAAGGGAATCTTTGTAATTACCTAAAACGAAAATACCGATCCCACTCGAAAAACGATGCATTCTTTAACGTAGGGTTTGTAGTTAAAGGCGTCCTTGAACAGTAATGACCAAAAACCGCTAGAAGGCCAATAAGGGACTATTAAAGTACCGGATGCTTTACTGGCTAACAGGTGTTTAATGGCTTGAACGACACAATGTAAAGGTGGAACTAACCAGTTATTTTCACCTGCGCAGCCCAGCTAACCGAAAAAGCGTCTACGCGTTCTGAGCCGGGAAAAGAAAAACGAGAATTAAAACGAGGAAGGTGGGCATTGAAAGAATCGGCAAATCTGTCTACGGTGTGTGGGCCCCAAACCTTGTCTATATACAAGAAAAACAGACGCGAAGTTGCCCAATCATCATAATCCGTAGTCTTACTGATATCGTCCGCAATTTTGTTCAACTCTCTAGGGATCCAGTACGGTAATAAGCAAATACTATTATTTTTACATAAAGTAAAAATATCTATAGCCAAACTTTGTAAATCAGGTTTGGGGCTACTCACCTCTAGAATTCTAACCGCTGCCTGGTTGTCAGAGTGCCATAGGACAGAACTGTTTTTGAGCGAAGAGCAAAAAGATATATAATAAACAAAAATGTATGGCCTTTAACTCTCGCCAAGTAGAACATTTTAGTCTTTCGCTCGGATTCCACGAATGGAAAGAGACAGTGTTATAGTCGTCCAAAAAGCCTCCACATGCAGAGTTGCTAGCGTCTGAGAAGCAAAGTGATCTAGGGACTGTATAATGATTGATATACTTTATATTAAGTATAGAGATGTTATTTTTCCAATAAAATATTTCCTGTAAAGCCTCCTTATGACAACCGATATTGATGCGATCATACCAAGAAATTCTACCATCTATAATTTTGTATAAATATCTGGTCTTGAGCCTTGTTAAATTCCCTACTACAGGCGACATGGAAACAATATGTCCTACTACACTGGCGCAATCTCGTGCAGTCACGTAAGGAGCTTTATTTAAGAAAGTATTAGTTACCTGGAAAAACTTACGGTTAGTTGTGATCTTAAGGCTACCTTCGTTTAAATCATAATCGATACCCAACCAACAGAGCGAATTCACTGGTTCCCATAAAGATTTTGTGCTATTGATAACAAAATCCGAATTCCTCAAGGTTAGCTTCACTAATTCAGAATGATTTCTTGCCGAGTCCCGCGAACACGAAAACCCACAGCCGTTGTCTAAGTAGAGGACGATGAACACCCCATTGAATCTCCAAAACTTTACTTAGGGCCTCAAAACTTTGGTAAAAATATATGGAGCTGAACTTAACCCAAAAGGGAGAACAGAAAAACAATAATGCTTTTTAATACCATTAAACACCCAAGAAAATCCCCAAAATGTTTGGTCTTCGGGGAATATATCTATGTGATGGTAACCCGATTTAAGGTCGAACGAGAACAAGAACCCGCCTTTGCTAACATAGGACATAAGTAAACGCCAGTCCTCGAATTTAATTTTTTCCCTCCATAAGCATTGATTGACATGATGCAAATCAAGAATTAAACGTTGCTTACCCGATGACTGAACAGAAACCGACAGTGGGTTCACTAAGTGAGGGATGGATGGCACCTCAATAACGGAATCGATATTTAGGAGTTCTAAAATCGCGGACTCAACAAACTCAGTGTGGTCGTAAGCAGACTTATTATTCTCTAAAATGACACGAACTGGTGTTTCGATAAAAGGAAGTCTGTATCCCAGCTTTATAACATCTAAAACAAACGTGTTGGCATTGATAGTTTCCCAGTATGTAAAATGCCTGGCTAATCTACCCTTGAGTCTCGGGGGACTATCACTTTGCTCATATTCAAATTTTTCATCAATATCATAATCAAAATGCAAGGCGTTCATGTTACAATAAACAAAGGTGATTCGCTTTGCATGAAACTTATTATAAATAATAAACACTATACCTTAACGGAGCTTACAGATTACCTCCACTGCGTGGTTGATTGTTAACAGTTGTAGTTGTACTCTTAGGAGAAAACCTTCTACAGTCGACTCTCCAATGCCCTTGTAACCCACAGGCAAAACAAATATCGTTAGGACCCGACCTTCTGGTTTGAAATCTGTTAAACTGTGTTGGTCTGTAACTAGCTGATGGAGGGTAGTGCTGAGACGTCTGGCTTGGTGGATGGACAGAAATGTGGCTAGGAGAAAAAGGTTGAGTTAAAGTGTAGGGCTGTGTTCTTGCTCTAGGGGGGCGGTTTCTTTGTTTTAGCTGTGTTTTCTTACGCAGCGCCACCTGCTCGGCCTTTCTGATTTTTCGCTCATCTTCACTGCCACTAGCCAGCTCGTCCGACAAGTATTCGTTTACTAAGTCCCAACCCACCGGGGATTTATCAGCAAGCCTGATAAGCTTGTTACGTTTTTTGATCTCCTTAGCCAGCGTATCAAGCGAACTGTTGGCTTGTCCGTACTTTTTCTTCGCTTGGGATTTTTGCGCTGCTTCCACGTGCTCGGCTAACGATGTATTAAATTTGTGTTGTTGTTTGTTACCCTCGTATTTGAACGTTAGCTCTGAGGATTCTTTTACCTTCTTGGCCACCTATTCTGATGACGACGAGTATACTTAGCGTTCCATTATGCCTATACGCTAGTTCCGTAAACAATGATAAATACATTTCCTGTTTAATTGTAATCACAGCATGAAGCATGAAGCGTTTTTATGCGTAAAGACTCTAAAAAATATACGCTTCCTTGCATTGCGCGTAAAGTTGACGTAAACGTCGTAAAGGTCTTTAATTTACGCGTCTTTACGCATATGTGTAAGTGAAGCGCTTTTGTAAGCGTTAAAGAAGCGTAAAGATGCCGTATATGTCGTAAAGTTTCAGTGCTGTACGCGTATCCGTAAAGAATCGTTTTGCTAAGCTGTAAAGAAGCGTAAAGATGCCGTATATGTAGTAAATTTTCAGTGCTGTACGCATCTTTATGCGTATCCGTAAAGAATCGTTTTGCTAATCTGTAAAGAAGAGTAAAAATGCTGCATATTTATAATAAATATAAGAAAAACAAAACAACATATCAAATAGAACATGAAATAAGTAATAAACAACTCATTATTAACTGTAAAGAAGCGTAAAGGTGTGTATATGTCGTAAACAGATACTATGAGTGCTAAAAATACAATTTAATTACAATATAACACATAAATACACAGTAAATACTTGGCCTGGTAGAGCTTCCTTTGCTTCACAGCTCAAAGGGACTGAACCTTGTTGTTGATTGGCTCTTGTCGAAATTTGCATTTTTGGCGTCTCTTTGGAATAGCCGTTATAGTCCAGTAAATCTACGCATATTTGATGGGTTTGCTCAAACAAATTGCAACAGAATTGTTTTCGGAGCTAAACTGCACAGTACTGCCCACTTACAAACATACTAAAAATCCCCCAAAATCCCAGTGGTGGAACATGTCGAAATTGAGGGTTGAAGTTTCTATTTAATAACACAGGAAACCCGTCCAATCCACAGGAAGCCCGATGAAACAAAAAGTATTTTCTTTCTCTAAAATAAACCCCGCCGCACACGGTGAGCAATTTGCCTCGTGAGCCATTTGCTCACTAGCTCGTGAGACAAAAAACTCACCGTGTGCGGATAAAATTCATCATTTTTCACCGCTCGCGAGACGTCTTGACGATTTCAAACACGCTAGAAAAGTGCTGCAGCGCCTCGCGAGCGGTGAAAAATGACGAATTTTATCCGCACACGGTGAGTTTTTTGTCTCACGAGCTAGTGAGCAAATGGCTCGCGAGGCAAATTGCTCACAGTGTGCGGCGGGCTTAACAGTTTTATTTCATGATTTTTGTGTTGATACAATAAGTGTACTTAGAAATATCCAATTTGCGCCTGTTTTATTGTTTGTTTGTTTGTTTGTTTTGCCAATAATTTTAAGGAAAACGTAATAAACAGAAACTGTTACCAAAATGTAGAAAGGAACGCCTTTCAGATTTCGTCATGCAGCCCTCTAAAAACTGTAGAGTTTTTCTGTAATTTTTCTTCTTTGCCATGTTGAAAATGACATTTGAAATTACAAAGTAGCTATCAAAGGTAAGGGAACGTAATATCTATTAAATTTGAGGAAATCAGTAAAAAATTATAATATAATTCCAGGGCCGTAACCAGAACTTTTACATGGGGGTGCACATATAAAAACCTGGACCACTGATGTTTTTTGGTAGTCTATTTGTATTAGTAGCTGTCGTATTCTTCACACTGAAGTCGACGTGCTTTTCAAAAACCCGTAATACTATTTATTGCTCATATTTACAGTTCTTTTGAATGACTTTACTTTTTGTATTTTCGGTGATTATTCTAGTTTTGTGCTCTTAATGGATTCCAATTCTAAGAAAGAAACTGTTGTAATAAAAAAATGGAGATGGATGAGTGGACCTTTTGGTGTTCTTGGGGGTTGCACGTGCATCCTGTACACCCCGCTTGGTTACGGCCCTGTAATTCACTGATGGCATTTTAGCCGGAAAAACGTTTGTTTTGACAATTCGGTTTCTGGATCGGTTGACTATCCAAATAGATTTAGTTAAGTTTGATAATATACACAACAAATAAATAAGCAAGTGGGTTTTATGAGTAGAGTACATTGAGAATGATTGGCATCCTGAAGAAGTTTATCAAAACAGAGCGGACAGGAAACTAGAATCTCCACCTTACTTTCTGTTACCTTACTTTGACTGTGTAGGGCAAATTTTGTATCTGAAATCAGCTTACATTTACCTGCAAATGATGCAAGACCTTATCCGCAGTGAGTACACTGATGTGTTTCCTAGTTTTAAAGACTGGTTATTTACATGTTGTGCAAAGAAGTGATTGTTTTTGGGCAAGGTTGTCAACAGGCCAATCAATCGAGCTAGTTCTAATGATAAGTGTATAGACAACAGGAGGACATACACGAGGACAAGGGATGACTGAAATACATAGACCTGACTAATACCGTTGACCTGACTAACACCGTTAATTACGTAAATCAAGTAATTATGTAACTGGCTGTATAAGTGAGACCTTTTTCTGACAAAGAGGTTTACTGACTCTGATGATGACTACCGCACAGGCAGTTTAAACGTCAGTCACACCAAACAGTCCTTTTAGGCACTACTTCCAGCCGAAACGGATCATGATAATTTTGTTATTTCGACAAATATCATCCTCGGGAACCCAGGGGCAGATATAGCCCCTGGGTTCCCGAGGATGGACAAATATCACTTCATGATACAAGCTTTGGTTCGACTACGTATATATTACATTATTAAACAAGCTTTCGGAGAGTATCCTCCATTATCAGGGTTTGAAAATAATAAAGTCGAGAGTGAGATAAATTAAAACTTATAGGACACTGTAACGAAGATAAAAAACAACACTGAAAGTAAAACGGTTAAATATGCGCGTACAAGATGCGTGCCGACTTGAAGCCTAATTGAATAAATGATTTACAAGTAATAATTGAAACAACACGGAAAAATGATATATTATTGAACAAATACATGAATAAAATTACTTATTAATTAATGCTACATAATTCTGAGGAAAAGTAAGTCCATATATGGTCTCTGTTAAATACTGCATTCTTTTTTTTTTTTTTTTTTTGTTTTTTTTTTTTTTTGTTTTGTTAATTAACCACGCCTCTAGAGAATTTCTTTTTTTCCACCTTTATTCTTGCACTGGGACAGCACTATCTTATTTTGTGCTGGCGTTAATTTTCAAAAAAATTTGCTGCATATGTTGACATGTTCCCCAGTCATCTTTCTCTTAAGAATAGGGTTTTAGTGGGATTGTTAACAGACTTAAAATAACCTGGTTTAAAAATAGCATGAGCGTTGTTCCTGATGGGGTCCGAGGATATGTTTCTTAGCTCTTGCCACTGGCTCATAAATCCATCATGAACAGTGCGCGATTTAATTCCGACTGCGAAATCTAAATCCGGCCCGTCGGTATTTGCCCTAGCGATAAGGGCTACTCAGATACCAGACCTTACGATTAGGGAAGATCTATAGCTTCCCCTTGTCATTAGGGCTTCGATAATCCCTTTGTGCTAAAAGCCCTATCGATTAGGGCAATGTGTCGAGAAGCCCTTTTGAAAAGGGATCGCACTGAAACATCCCTAATCATAAGGGCAGAAACATGGTTACTCGATAACAAGTTGTCTTTGATTGCTACAATATCCGGTGTGCGTTTGTGTACGTCTTAAATTAACGCCAAAACTGAGTAAAACTGAGTGAACTACATAAAAGTGTCAAAATAATTTAATGTTTTTGGAAATTACCTTGACTTTCTTCACGTTTCTACAAACCAAAACATTGGCGGGAAACGTGTGGAGACACTTTGCCGCTACATCGTCAGCGTAATGTCGCTCCTAATGCCTGAGATTCGAATGATAATTCTTCTTTCCCAAAGTAAGAAGTAGTTAAGTTCGTATTTATTGTTCATAATAAAAGACTTGATCATCTCGAGAGGCTTGCACGCTGTTTAGGAAGCGTGACTAAAACATCGACATTCGCTTTGCTTTTTGATCTATAAACCTTTGACATTTATCAAGATAACTGATCACTCGTCATATCGTGTAAAAAAAAAAAAAAAAAAAAAAAATACGGCACACTCAAAATAACCCGAAACAACGAACCACTAAAGTACTTATTAAAAATGAAGTACCTGGCCGGCTTTATTTTGTTAGCAAAGGGGCAAAGCCATTCAAATTAAGTCGCAAACAATCAGTTTGAAAGTGCGTTAGAGCGAGTTTGTTTTTGAACCGTGTCAAAGAATAAAACTACAAATAAGCTTATTAGATCGATGCCGATAATTAACTTGAGCTACAAAAATCTCCTATAAAGTGCATCAAAAAACTCAGATTGTTAAGTTTGAGTTTGACAGAGCAGTGAAACCTAACGGTATCAAGACTTGACGGAGTCGACTGCTAATGATTAGGGATGATCTATAGCGTCCCCTTACCATTTGGTCGAGAAGCCCTTTTGGAAAGGGATCGCAGTGAAACATCCCTAATCATAAGGGCAAAACATGGTTACTCGATAACAAGTTGTCTTTGGTTACTACAGTATCCGGTGTGCGTTTGTGTATAGTAGGTCAAATCTGAGTAAAACCGAAAAAATGTCAAAATAATGTTTTTGGAAAATACCTCGACTATCTTCGCGTTTTAACAAACCAAATTCGATCTTTTCAATGTGCGAACTTGTCTTGTTATGAGCAGTAATTTAATGCTGAAAATATTACAATTGGATATTTTCCAGGTTCCGTTTAATACCAAGATAGCGAATAATCCTTGGCAAGTTTATTAACAAGTTCCCGAGCCGAAAGACCAAACCACTGTTTTGCGGCGTGTATAAACAGTACTAGAGACGACCCAGTGATTTCGAACTTGTCTCGATCCAGTCAAATTCCGCCAGCTCCACTTGAAATAACAGTAATATTCGGTTTATATTTTCAGCGTTTTTACCCGCGTTCTTTCGTAGCGTAAGTTATTTTTATCTGCTGCTGAATGTTTTGGATCACGTGATATGAACACTATATCACGCGAACATTCTTTGGCGTGGGAACGCTCTGCTGTGATTGGCAGAAACTTGATAGTTGTGGAAGCCATTGCAATGTCATGTCTCATACACTGTATTTTTAAAATACTACACTAAGAATTACCAATATTAATTATCGGTTTTCTTATCAGACTCAATGACATAACAACCAAAGATCACAAGATGAAAACTGCACATTTTAGGATTTTAGAGGTCTTTTTGTGTTGTTTTTCAGGGGCGGATTCAGGATTGTTTTCACCAGCGAACTTTCCCTGCTAGCAGAGTCTCTCTCGTTTGTGAATCCTGACGTAAAAATAGAGAGACTCTGCCGACTCGAGCCGCTTATCCTATCACGCATGCTCACTAGTTACCAAGCAACCGTGACATATTTGACATATGACATGTCAATGAATTTGACAACTTACAGACCAATCACCCCCGTCAGCGCGCGAAATAAAAGATTGCGGGAGATCATGTATAAGCGCAAAATATCGCAATGCAATGTCTAAAAAAACTCCTCCATCGTCACCCAAATTTAGAACATTTGGCTCACCAAAGACTCCAATAAAAGCCGTTCCGGTAGATAAAGATAAAAGTTGTTTAATTTGCAGCGAAAAATTTGTTTCTGGATCAAAGCAATCAAGCTTTTACAACGTTAATATCCAGGTAATATTTCCAAAGGCTTGAGCGGAAAAATTGAACACGTAATAGGGAAGTCACCAAATTACAACAAAGAATCTGTAAGGGTTTGTAAAAAGTGTTACAGAAAAGTGGAATCTTTAGAAAAACGATTATCTGCAGTTGACCAAGACAGAGCAGTTTTAGTGGGACTTTATAATCGAAATAGGACACTCATCTCCGCATCCTCGACAGCTCGATTCACGCGTCAAATAAACAGTCCAAGTACAAGAGACGTTGACGCCGAAAAAGACCAAGAAATCAACCGTTTAAATAAAAAGAAACTTCGAACTTCGCCACCAAAAAGGCTTAGCTTTAAAGCTTGCCCAAAAAATGGCGAAAACCAGGGAGAAGAAAACAAAGAAAACTACGAAAATGCAAACAACAAAGTGAACACCGCAAAAGTCCAGATAACTCGTTGATTGATTTAATACACGCAATAATATCGAATCAAGTGCGGCTGAGATCGGTAATAAACTGAACTCTTACTTCCGGTCAAACCGGTTTTCAAACTGGTTTCGTTCGTCCACAGTTGTGGACGGCGGCATTTCAAACAAAGCGGCTCGAGTCGGCAGAGTCTCTCTATTTTTACGTCAGGATTCACAAACGAGAGAGACTCTGCTAGCAGGGAACAGCGAACTTGACATGTTAGGTTATTTTGAAATAAATACTTTTGTGAAAACAAGGATCCGCCATTGTCTTTCTACCACTCTTTCTGATGGAAGTCTAACAATGTAAATGAATAAAACGTGTTCACTAACATCAAGTGAGAAGTGATCAAACAAATACACAGGCTGAGCCCTAATCGATAGGGCTTTTAGCACAAAGGGATTATCGAAGCCCTAATGATAAGGGGAAGCTATAGATCATCCCTAACCGTGAGGTTAGAAGTTAGTCCGTGAAGTTTTGCATGTTAAATTCAATGCGTCGATTTCGTATAAAGACTATCTTTAGTAATAGGAAATGTGATTATGTTGATTGACACTTTTGTCGGCACTATTTGTCTGTCTGGTATTTTTTGATGTTTGTAGATCCTCAATTAGGAAAACATTTGCAAAGCGCTCGAATCATAGCAGAACAGCCTTATAATGAGGTTTTGAGTTGGTTAAAATCGCTATCCCCTGGTATGAATCTCAAACGGCTTGTTCTTTGAAAGTCGTGGTTTTAGCTCAAAGAGATCCTTTCAGTACGTAAAACAAGTCGCGTCTCTTACTAGTCGAGAAACGCGTGCTAGAAACCCAATTACAGAAGCTACAAGAAGACCATCCAAAGATCTTGTAAACCTAAGCCACAAACCCAAAAGATTAGACTGGTCGCACCAAGGTTGAATTGATTGTCCAAGTAGTCCATATTCGCGTATTTTGGTCAAATGCGCGACAAAACTACATCATTGCTAGCTCATCGACAGCCAGAAGAGGGATCCAACATACTGATAATTTACAAGTCTTAGCAGTTGGACTTAAAGATACTGTTGAATTTTGTATTAATCTACTTTAGTCGAAAGAAACTAGAAAGTTAGAACTGTTTCGTAAGTCATAATTTTTTTATTTTTCTCCTGCTTTTAAAAGTTTTTTTTTAACAATGTCAAAATAACATCTGAACAATGTCGACTGAAATTGTTGAAATTACACCAATGCACACCTATGGCGTATACTGTAGTAACCAAATACAACTTGTTATCGAGTAACCATGTTTCTGCCCTTATGATTAGGGATGTTTCACTGCAATCCCTTCCCAAAAGTACTTTTAGTGGTTCGTTGTTTCAGGTTATTTTGAGTGTGCCGTATTTTTTTACACGATATGACGAGTGATCAGTTATCTTGATAAATGTCAAAGGTTTATAGATCAAAAAGCAAAGCGAATGTCGATGTTTTAGTCACGCTTCCTCAGCGTGCAAGCCTCTCGAGATGATCAAGTATTATGAACAATAAATACGAACTTAACTACTTCTTACTTTGGGAAAGAAGAATTATCATTCGAATCTCAGGCATTAGGAGCGACATTACGCTGACGATGTAGCGGCAAAGTGTCTCCACACGTTTCCCGCCAATGTTTTGGTTTGTAGAAACGCGAAGAAAGTCAAGGTAATTTCCAAAAACATTAAATTATTTTGACACTTTTATGTAGTTCACTCAGTTTTACTCAGTTTTGGCGTTAATTTAAGACGTACACAAACGCACACCGGATATTGTAGCAATCAAAGACAACTTGTTATCGAGTAACCATGTTTCTGCCCTTATGATTAGGGATGTTTCAGTGCGATCCCTTTTCAAAAGGGCTTCTCGACACATTGCCCTAATCGATAGGGCTTTTAGCACAAAGGGATTATCGAAGCCCTAATGACAAGGGGAAGCTATAGATCTTCCCTAATCGTAAGGTCTGGTATCTGAGTAGCCCTTATCGCTAGGGCAAATACCGACGGGCCGGATTTAGATTTCGCAGTCGGAATTAAATCGCGCACTGTTCATGGAGATTATTAGATTGTGTTACTCTCAGATGTACTTGTAAAATGAAAGGTCTCTAATGTTCATCAGCTTGTGGTGTTTATACAGACCAAAGTTCTAAGAATGCTGTTTTTCTTGACATGGATGCAGGTCGCATTGATAAACAGTAGTTCTCAAGCTAGGGAGCGTGCAAACACTAAATGTGTGTAACAGTTGTCACTATTTAGTGTTAAATAGCACCAATTAAACCAAAGAAAACAATAGAATTAGAATAAAACAGAACTATTTAATAATAGTAATAATAATAATAATAATAATAATAATAATAATAATAATAATAATAATAAGCCTGAATCCCACTATGAGGTAACAAATTATTTAATTTAGAACCTTGGTTTGACATTTTCTTGAAGATTGTGTTTCACAAGAGCTGTCTTCTGTCATCTAGACTCTCGCACTTAGCCGCATCTAGTGCCTCGTTATAATGTAAGTTGGGAAATATAATCCTTAATGCTCGTTTCTGGACAAGTTCGATTTTGTGTCTCTGGTAGTTATTACTCGGGCTTCCGAAGGAATGCCCGAGGTATAATTTGGGCGGGTTTTGTGTTTTTCTGTCTCCGCTGTTTTTAAATTTTCCGCACTTGTATTTCTTTCGGCTCCAGGTTTGTGATTGGATGCATTCATGTCGATTGTCGATTGTGATTGGTGAAATTAATGACGTGTCATGTCAAACGTCCAAAAGCAGGTCAGGAACGCCTGGGACTTCACAGTCAATGTTCATTTGATTTATTCATCACAGTATTCTCAAGTTAATTTTCGCTGTTCCTTTACTATATTGCTATGATATTTTTAGCTTATGCGCAAATTATAAATTGTTGTAAGTAGATTCGAAATGGTTTTTGCAATGCGTTTTATGACAAGCAAACTTTCCGAGCGGACAACAGAGCGAGTCTTTCACAAGTCCGTTCGATCGAATTGAGCTATCTCGCAAGTCTTTGTAAGTAAACTACAAAAGAAGGCTACTTATTCTGCGACCTGCAGACTCGTCGCCCACAAAAATAACTTACAAAGACAGTGAGACAAAACAGAAGAAAATGTTTAACAGTTGTGATTTGTTACAAACGAAACAGACATAAACTACGTTGTTGTCGATCGAAGTGAACACTATCAAGTAATTGAACGACCCAATTATGGGATTAAAAAAGAACAGATATAATATAGATCGCTTTGTTATTTGTCAAAAGATGAATAGGAAGACCCATTTGCAATTGTTGCAATAAAATTTAACAGCTAAGACGAACTATAGTGTGTAACAATACTTCAAGAATTGTACGTGGTCCACTACAGCCCTGCAGTACGATTATTATCTTGATCAGATTTCTTGATGTCCAGTGTGTACAGAATTGTTCTAGAGTGTATATATTTCAGTTTTTAAGTGTTTAAATTGGGATTTGATCTGTGTCTCTTATAATAACATTGGCCGAATAGATCAATGTTATGCTTTAAGCGGCGTTTACACGGGCAATTTTTCCTTGACAATTTTTCTTTGACACTGTCATCGCTCGTGTAGACGATCAACAACTTTTCCTTGACCATTATTTATTAACAAGGTTTCTTTGCTCGTGTAGATGATGGACAAGTTTTCCTTGACAAGTTTAGGTTATGCCCGCGATGCCTTGCAATCAGTGGAGTACTAACATAATTTGCTTCCAGTCTCTTAATGAGCAAACAAAACAAAATTGCCTATATGCAAGTGAAAAATAGAGATCGAAGAAGGCTTGCTGCATGTGGACTAGGGGCGATTTTGCTTATGCACGATTGCGAATATCGGAAGCGCAGATGATGGGTCCGTCCTTGGGTGTCAGATGATCCGTACTCCCTTTTTTATACTGCGGTTGCGATATGATTCATGTTTCGTTTCGACTCTGTCTGAATTGAAGTAAATCCAACAAAATATAAACAGATTTATCTCTCCAGATTAATCTTGCTTTAGACGCCGTTTTGTTTTGATTAGGAGACTGATCGTGCGAAGAAACTGGAAACTAATCACATTAATATTCCTTGCCACATTTTCCTTGTTGTCCGTCTACACGAACAAATTTCGTCCTTGACAATTTTTCCTTGTCAAGGAAAAGCCAGCACGCCCGCTTTTCCTTGTCAAGGAAAAATTGTCCATTTTACCCCATCTACACGAGCAATTTTTGTCAAGGAAAAATTGTCAAGGAAAAATTGTCAAGGAAAAATTGCTCGTGTAAACGCCGCTTTAGTGCTCATGATCCGGCGGTAGTTGGTTCGATTTCCGCTCATGCTACATTATTTTTTTCTTTTTAAATCTATCTGTTTATTTTTTCTTCTTGACAAGATGTTTTCAAAAATACCAAGAAACAATTTTTTTTATTTTCTGCTAACATGTATTGTTGAAATCAAACATCTGTTTATTAATGAATATGTAGTAACAGAAAAGTTTTTTTGGGTGGTTATTGTTTTTAAAGGTTAGAATAAAGAGCTTGTCAATATATATATATCGCTGTTATCTTGTGCTATTTACCTGTTGACAACAACTTCGTCTTTCTTCACAAATGAAATGCTTGTTGATTGCGTTTGACAAGCAGACAACTTCAAATTAAAGATACATAATTTTATTTTTGGCGTATAAAAATAGATCAGAAAAGCCCGAGTTCACGCAGCTATGCGTCTAGTTTAGATTAAAGTGCCATGCGGCACAAGCGTACTCCAAAATAGATCGCACCAAGGCAATGTAGATTAAACAAGGTCTGAGGGTGGAATGCCAGATTTGCGAAGAACTCTTAGGATGTGTAGACGTTGAGAGGCCTTTTTTACAATTTCATCAGTATTTATTGTCCACCGTAGATGATTTGATATGTTGGTATCAAAGACTTTGAAAGAGGTAACAGAGTCGATTTTGCGACCGTTGATATGGATTGATGGTGGGCTCTGTTGATTACGTAGGAAACTGATGGTCATTTCTTTGCATTTTTTCACATTAATCATCATGTCGTTAGAAGCAGTCCACAGCTGAATGTCTTTAACAGCCGATTGTAAGCGAGATGACTCGTCTTTGTGGAGTACCTCTGAGATTGTGATGTCGTCCACGTACTTCCAGTGAGATATATTTGAGTGTTGTAATTGTAGGTCATTTTATTATGGCCAGAAACATGATTGGTCCAACCTTTGTACCTTGTGGAAGTCCGCCATTGATTGTTAGCCAGTCAGAAAGGTAACCTTGCACTCTGACACGCTGACGACGGTTGGATAGGAAGTCACTAATCCAAGGAATAAGACATGGCCTCAAGCCAAGCGATAATAGTTTGTTGACAAGGATGGTTGATTGGGTCTTTGATATCATCAAGCATCCAACTGACCACAAAGTCTTCCAAGATTTTTGATAGAGTTGACGTCAATGCGATGGGTCGTACATCATCTTTGGTGGTAGCTGGACTGCACTTAGGTGCGGGAGTAATAATTGCGTCTTTCCAGGTTGATGGAACAGAACCAGTTGATAGAGAAGCATTAAAGATAGCAGCTACTGGTGTGGCAAGTTCAAAAGCAAAGTCTTAGTATACGGTTTGCAATACCATCAGGCCCAGGTGATTTCGATGAGTTGATTTTTAGCAGCTTTGTGCAAACCTTGTGTGGCAGAATAACAGGTGGAGTTTTGGCTGCTGGGAGGTAAGCAGGAAGGGAGCAAGTACCCATAGGTGTTAATTCGGCGGTAACATTAGTGAAATGGGTGTTTAGAGCTCGTGCTAGGTCTTGGCTGGATAGTTCATTCTCATCTTCAGAAATACGTATGTTGGATGCTGACTTGTTTGTTCCACTGATCGTTTTAATGTAGTTCCACCACATTCTAGGATTAGAAGAGTGAAGGTGTTTGATTTTCTCCTCGTAGTATTTGCGTTTGCGGGTGGTAATTTCATACTTTACTTTGTTTCTTAAGTTGCCTCAAAGATCCTTGTTACCACTGTGGAATGCCTTTTGTCGCTTTATGATTAACTGTTTAAGATGAGGAGTAATCCATGCTTGTCGTCACAGTGCTGTTTTATCTGCTTAAGAGGAAAGTAACGTTCAATAGCCTCATTCAGATCATTAGTGAATGAAGATGTAAGTTCCGAAGGAGAAGTGGGATCGGTAACATCAGTAAACCAGGAGTGATTGCATGCCCAACGACCAAAGGCGTCAAGTGATGATTTTGGAAATCGGCGTACATATCGTTTAGAAATTGATGAAGTAACACCAGTTTTGTTGGGAGTAGCTTGCCACTCAACACAGTTATGGTCAGAAGATCCAAGCGGAGCAGTGACGCATGGTGTAGTATATTTGTTTGCTGGTAGGTTGGTAATAATAAAGTCTAGGATGTTTTCGCCTATCGTAGGATTACTAACAATCTGCCTGAGATTGTGGCAGGATAAGATATCAGTGATATCCAGACCATTAAAGTCACCCATGATCACTATTCCACAATCAGGATGTTTAGAAGTAAGCAGTCTAAGCAGTCGGTTAAATAGATTGAGAGTTCTCGTTGGAGCGGTAATGGCGTATCAGGTGGAAGTGACACAGTAAATTATGCCCGACAAGGGCCTTGGTAGTCGATAAGGACGTAGCCAAATCCACAGACACTCGAAATCTGATCTTTAATTCTAGTTCACGTTTTCTTTTGGCTGGAATCTTGTTTGAGATGAATGCGCAAACACCGCCACCACGAGAATGAGATCTATCTTTGCGGTATAAATTGTAACCATTGATAGCTAGGAGATGGTCGTTAATGTCCACATTCAACCAGGACCGTCCGTGATTCCGATGAAATCAGAAGGAGAGTAATTCAGTCGTAGGCTAAGCTCATCGATTTTTGGGAGTAGTGATCTTGCATTTATCAAGCAAAAACCAGGTAACTGTGTTGCCAACGAGTTATTATTTGTCGAGGTTGTTCGAGCGTGATTGTCTTTCTGGTTGGATAATTTATTCAAGCTGTCCTGTTTGGATTGTTTTGGATGAGTGGTTATTACGGTAGATGTTGAATTTTGTAAATTTGATGATTGTGAGAAGTTGGAAGCGTTGTTAGCGTGTAATGACACTTTAGAAGAGCGTTTCCCTCTAGTTCTTCGAAGAATGCCAAGTGATACGATTTAATGCTAGACCAGGTTTCAGGCGAGAGAGGTAGTATTCTTGTAGTTGGTTGGCCAGCATAGGCTTTAGCAATACACGAGGTAGACTTCGACCAAAAATGCCAAAGGTTTAAAGGTATATTTATGTTGCATACTTTTAGTGCGTGCAATTCAATTGTGTGTCAATTGTCTTTGCTTGCTATTGGAAATCAAAATCCTTGAGAATAAGGAAAATAATTTTTTATAGCTTGGCTTGACGGGAGTTATACTGTTACGAATGCATTACAAATAGAATTTTTTCAAAATGGGCTTCCTGTGGCTTCCCCATGCGTTTTTGAGTTTTTTTGACACCGTAAATTTTTTCAAAACCAAAATAAATGATTAAGAATTATTTACACATAAACTCAAAAAAAGGGAAAGAAAAATTCAAAAAAAAAATCAAAAGAAATGATTTTTCATGTTTATTTTTGATTGCGGGCTTCCTGTGTAATTTGGCAAAAACGTTTATACTTATTTTCGACATGTTCCACCAAGGGGATTTTGGGGGATTTTGAGTATGTTATTAAGTGGATAGTAACTAGCAGTTTGTCGCTTAAAGAAATTCTGTTGTAATTTGTTAGAGCAAAATCAGTAGATTGACTGGACTATTACAGCGTGGGTTTGTGATAAGATGTTATGGCTTGTATTTTTTTTAGTTTTTACAGCCTTAAACCATTCAAAACATACAAAAGTTCTATATAAAAAACATTGGGAAGATTAATACTATCTTTTTGGAAAGGATTTCATAGTTCCAGGTAAGTTGTAAAGTGTAAAATTGTGGAGATTAATAGCCGTTGCTTTACCCTGGGTACCAGAGGCCGCGGAGGGATGAGAAAGAGAGGAAGAAGAGAGGCGGCCCCTCTGGTCTAACGAGTAACGAATCTCACTTCCATGTCTGGTCGATGTTATCTGAGATACCACTTTCCTGTCAAACTGGTTTTATTTGTTTTCACTGCTGAAACTGTCTCATGTATTGCAAAATCTATACAGAAAAACGTCCTAAATGTTTCTTCGTGGATTTCAATATGCACATATAGTATTTAGAATGGCAAATTGCTATTTTATTAGCAATTAGAAATCTACCTACGGTCACCAATGAATTATTGTTTACATTCGTGTTGATCAGTGGTGTCATGTTCATGTCCTGAAACGTTCGGACTTCAAGTCGAGTATTTGGAAGATATATTGAGGTTTAAAGAGTGTGGAAAAAGTCTAAAATAAAAGAAAGTGCTGTAACGTTTGACATATAAAATATTTCACGATACGGCTTGAATTTCTCTGATCAAAATAAAGGTACGATATTGTAAGTAATTCGAGACCATCGTTGTTGGCAAACATGAATACGTTGATGCCCTCAGAGGTCGAAAACCAGTTAGTGTAAGGAACCAATGAACACACATTTTGGCTGAGATTATTACAAGAGCCAATCACAATCCGAGTTCAATATCTAACTCATGGAAGTGAGATTCGTTACTCGTTAGACCAGAGACCGCCTCTCTTCTTCCTCTCTTTCTCAGCCCTCCGCGGCCTCTTGTACCCAGGGTACCGTTGCTTTGAAGATGAGACGATAATCGCTGGACCCCCAATATGGACCCCTATATGGACCCCTATATGGACCCCTATATGGACCCTCATATGGACCCCTATATGGACCCCTATATGGACCCCAATATGGACCCCTATATGGACACTCATATGGACCCCTATATGGACCCTCATATGGACCCCCCATAAAAATGCAAAAAACAAAAAAATCAAAATATGAACAAACAAAACCAAAAATTACCTTCATAGTAGCTTGACGTGGTTGTGTCACAAGCAGGAATGTGAAAGTGCAGATGAGCAGATACTTCTAAATAACGTCCGTCTTAGAAGCTTTCGTGCGATAGCCATCGATGAAGAACACATAAACATACATTTTTATATTTTTATGTCACTCTTAGCATTCAAAAATTGGATGTCTGGAAAAACGTATGTTATCCCGATTCTCGACCTCTCTATAAATTTTTATTAGGAAAGATTTCCGTTGTCAATTTGCAATATACATATTTTAAATCTTTCACAGATCCACAGTCAATCTTTTGATTGACATAATCCTATTGTTGGCATATATTAGATTTACAGCATATGAGAATATATTTTTGAACATGCATGTATCATTGCGTTTACTCATACGTGAATGGATGAATTTGAGCAATAAATAAATGAAAGATCAAAGAAAAAGAAATAATTTTCAAATCCAAGTTTCTATTTGACAGACAAATAAATAAATAAATAAATAAATAAATAAATAAATAAATAAATAAATAAATAAAAAAAAAGGTTACGAAATAATCTTTATTACAGAATTCAAAAAATACATGATTAGTTACAGTTAAGAAAATTATTTATTATATGACCGTGAATCTTGGAGTCTGGACACTAGCAAATGGAGCAATCTGATTGGTTATACGCGCTTCCCGACCGGTTAATATCCCCCTGTATTAAGACCGTGGACCGATCGACTGATTAGCTTACTTTTTCACGATTGAGCAACTGATTGTTTTTTACATTTTCAAAACATTTTTATGGGAGAAGAGGTCGTTGATGAGAATAAAGACTACAGAAAATCCCATTTGATGTGTTTTTTTTATCGTTATTATTATTTTTTTACCACAATTTTTGTAGTTTTTCTCTACTTGATTTTTGTTTACTGGCGAAAAAAGTCCTGTTCAATACAATCGATCGTCCGAACTTCACAATAAATCACACAATTTGCACAGAAATAACCAGCTTAAGTCGAGAATGCCTATAACACAAAAAGATCCTTCGTTCTGTAAGCTTTCTTTCTTTTTTTGTTGAAAATTTGATGTTAGAGTGCAAAAAATAGATCCAAAGCCGCCACAAAACAACTGCAAGTAATCGCTAAATCCAAGCTCGTAAAACTAGACCAAAACGATCTCATTTCAAAACAAACACAAGTTTAAATTATTACTGGTAATTGATAATCGAGAATAGATAGAAATGGCATTCATAAAGTTGATTTTTTTTTTGTTATTGCGAGAAAACAACGAACAAACAAGTTTGCTTGATCAAAACTATGCCAAACTCAAGGTTTGGGCTTTTCGACGAAAACGAACAAAAACTACCAACGGAAACGATTTGTCAAATCATGAAAACATTTATTGCATTAAGCTACTTACATTTTCTTAATTTCCATTGATAATTTGTCCATTTACACATTTTTTCTTGAGAAAAACGTCTTGCTAACTTTCGCACGCCGTCCGGCTCCAGCATCGACTGACAGCATTTTCAAGGGTTTGTCAAGGTTTTCAACCAATCAGCGCACGAAAAATATCGTGATTGATTGATTTATTTTATTATTGTGAAAAAAAAGAGTTTTTGTTCTAGTTTTTTAATTAAAAAAGGTCATATAATAAATGTCTTATTAACCGAGCTTGGTCGGTCTGTACAGGAGAATCTTGACCACGGTCGGGTACAGACCTCACTGCGTTCGGTCTGTACTTTTCGACCTCGGTCAAGATTCTCCTGTACAGACCTCCCGCTCGGAGATCTAAATATATACATCTGTGTTGTGAGCTACATATACATCTATATATAAAAAAATTGCGATTACAATAATGCTGAGAATGTTCATTTGTCTTTATAAATTATACAAAAAATAATGCACACTATTATTATATATAGTGTAAAGTTATAAAAAGATATCAGGGAACCTCAAAAAATATATATAGAACAAATTTATCTAGATAACAAAAATATATATACATATGTATATATATATATAATATGTAAAATAATATGTAAATATATATATATATATATGTAAATAATTATTTCATGGTACTTAAATCAACCTCAATGTCAATGTCAGTAATTAAATCGTTTTTTGCTCGTTCTCGAGACCTAGATCCTCTGAGACATAATAAAGCAGATCTTAATATTGAAAATGCTATTTTAGTTCTTATCCATGAGATTGTGTTCGAGTAAGTCTCTCCTTTTTTAATAGAAATCAGTTCAGCTAATCTTGAGTGAAAACGTTTACATTCTTTGGACATGCCTCCGTTAGTAGTAAATACCAGTGGAGTAAAAGAGGCTTGTTCTACTTCAAGAACACGTTTTTCATATGCTCGTTTCTTTTCAGTCTCGTGCTTGTTGTAGATTTCGTCTGGCGTCATTTCACGATATGATTTGGCGTTAGGATGGCAAATGCGTACATCAACAAAGGTAGATTTTTGTCTTTCCCACAATCCACGAGCGTGCACTTCAAGTCGAGCGTCACGAGCTAAGTTCGTTCCGGCAGGAAGAACTTCACCTGTTATATCTTGTAGAACTGGCTCTATTTGGACATCTGTACAGACCAAATCAAGCAACTCAGCTTCCAAATCTCTTAATTCATTATGGCGTTGTATTATAAACCCTCCGCGTTTACAAATCATCGCGTGGTCTACTGTAAAGGCTTCACCGCATACACATGTTGTTGGGCAGTCAGGAATAGGCCAATCGTATCTTAGCTTTAGAGCATCTTTAAATTCTCTTTTGTTGAGGTCAAAGCCCATTTCCTTATTTGGTATTGTAGTGAGCCAGCTCGATGCACCTTTCTCTTTAGCAAGCGTGATTGATCTTTGTGTTGTCGATGGAAGGGAGCTGTAGACTACCTCGGCTTTACTCGTTAAAACTTCATTCTTTTCCTTACGCGATGACTGCTGTAGTTTTCGTACTTGATCAGGATCCGGAAGAGTACCCGATTGGGTAAGAATGCATTGAACTAAAGGTGATGTCACATTTGTTGAAGATAGATACTCCATAGCTGCGGCTTGACATGGATTTTCAAGGCCAAGGCCTCCCAACCTCACAGGTAGAGCTAGAAAATTTCTTTCGGCCTCAGAACAATTATGATCAATTAATACAGGCAACAATACATTATTGATTGCACTCTCTAGCGGCTGTAGCAGTTCTTCTATGTCTGGTATTGTTCTAAGATAGTAAGTCCATTTGTGCTTAAGACCATAAGTATACGCTATATAGCACGCCTGGGGTTGTGATGATGCAAACTCAGCAAGTATTGTTATCTGGCTAACCCAATCATCCATCTTTTCGGTTAGATACTCCTCCAAAAACGATCGCGATCCAATTACTGCTCCAAGGTGTTTCTGTCCTTGAGATGTGATGTTAATTTTTGTACCTTCAAAAACATCTCTAGCTGCTTGTTCTCTACCAGGTTTTACAATTAGACAGCATTTTTTCTCATTTGGATAGTATCCAAGGTCGGGGCCCATGTCATTTAGGCGCACCCACCAGGTCTTGATGTCGTCTAGTTTCCCTGCGCCACTGGCGTCGTCAGCGTACCAAACCTGCTTGGCAGAGCTTTCGATGTTGAAATGGGATATAAGAGGTTGAAGGCTTAAGGCGTACATAACCATTGCCAATGGGTCACCCTGTGTTGTCCCTTCTTCTGATTTTATCTCTTGACCTCCTGCTAACAGAACGATCGCTGCTTTTAAAGCGATATGCTCTTTTTCAGAAGCATTGTTCCAATCATTGATGTTTGTAGTAAATTGATCAATAAAACAGCGGGCGAGTTGCCCATAAGGCACAAGGAAAGGGTTTTTTCTCCAAGTTGTTATTTCGTTGTATGCTTCGTCCATCACGAAGGCGTGTATTTCTCTATCCGGAGACCATTGTATTTTTGTTGTTAAATAAATAAATAAATAAATAAATAAATAAATAAATAAATAAATAAATAAATAGATAAATAAATAAATAAATAAATAAATAAATAAATAAATAAATAAACAAATAAACAAATAAACAAATAAACAAATAAACAAATAAACAAATAAATAAATAAATAAATAAATAAATAAATAAATAAAAAAAGAAATAAATAAACAGAACTGAAATACATAAAATATATAAAATATGTGCTATATAAATATATATAAAAATGCAGAAATAATTATTTTAAAGAATCTCACTATTTGTTTTTAAAAGTTTGTAATAGTAATATTAAAATTCCTAATATTTGGAAAACAAATATATGTAAAAATTGATATATAAAAGTATATGTGGGTCAACATCTAAACAAAACTGAAGACAAAACAAAAATGTCATAAAACAACTTGGTCAAAGTAATAAAAATATTCTAAAGAGTTAATAAACTAAGCTTATATTTGCAATGTTAGTATCTAATTTTAAATCGTCTGTATTAACTTCAAAAAGTCTATGAAAGGGTCTTCTTGAGCCTCTTATGCATAAATGGGTAGATCTTAATAGTTCAAAGCTAAGTCGAGTTCTGAGCCACGTTATAGTCGTAGAGTAACTCTCGCCAGATTTCTGAGACAGTTTGTTAGCTAGGGTTTTAATGAACATCTGGCAGTCGTTTCCCATTCCCCCGTTTGTTCCAAATACGAGTGGCGTAAAAGTCCCCATCTCTACATTAAGAACTCGCTGCTCGTACTTCCTCTTTTTTTCATTCTCATGATCTTTAAATATAGTAGTGGTGCTCTTGTTCTGGTTAGTATTGGAGTTCACGTGCGTGATTCGGACGTCAAAGAATGCCGTTACTCCTTTACTCCAGAACCCTCCAGCTTTAACATCTAATCTGGCTTCTTGACTTGTGTTGGTTGAACGTAGATCAAAATGTTCATTGTCAAGTGGAATGAGCCGAGGTTCTGCTTCAACATTTTTACAGACCTTGTTTAGAAATGCAGTTAGTAGATTTCGCACACCATCGTGTCTTTCTGATACGAAACCACCTTTTTTACATGATAGTGCATGGTTGACAGTGAAGGTGGAACCGCATGTACAGTGGCTGGGTAGACCCACTAAAGGTAGGTTGTATCGAATGCGCAGTGAGTCTCTGAACTCCTGTTTATTTAAGGCAAGCCCAAGTTCTTTAATGGGCAAAGCATTCAGCCAGGAACTTGCTCCTTTATCTCTGGCTTGCGTCACTAGTGGTTGTAGGTCGGGTGGCAGCCTTTGATCGATGACTGTGATCTTTGTATCCATGCCTGCTTTTTTGAGAGCTTGTTGCTGCTTTCTCAGATCTTCTGTTGACTTGAGGTCCGGTGATTCTATTTAATCCATTTAATCCATTTACACTGCATAGTAACATAAACAATACAACTACACATATTAAAAATAATAATAATTGAAAAGGACAACTTTACAAGGAAAAAAAAAAAAACAATGACTTGAAAATGGTGCAGTGGGGAAGGACTAGAAGGGAACATACGAACCATTCAAAGCTAGTCCACCCAATAAATAATACAATGACAAAAAAGAAAAATAATAATGTTAATAATGATTAAATAAAAATAATAATAAGTTACGATTAGCAATCATGTTGCCCATGTAACATATGGGCGGTCAGGGTCAAAATGAATTGTTTTATAATGTTCAATGCAGTGTTTTTTGAAGGACGATAAGCTGAAATTAGATGTTCTTAGTTGATCAGGCAGATTGTTCCATAAATATGGTAGTCTATTGAAAAAAGTTCCTTTGAATAATTGAGTTTTTACAGAATTAATCTTTAACTTGTTACTAGAGTATGATCTAAATCTTGTATCGGAGCAAAATTCAAAATATTCATCAAATGAGTAGTTATAATAACCAGACTTGAGTTTGTAAAATGTTATTAAATCTTTAACTTCTCTTCGATATACCAATGGTAGAAGATTGAGTTTCTGAAGCCGCTCGATGTATGTAAGGTCGGGCAAGAGAAACCGCGTAGCACGCCGTTGGACACTTTCAATCAACTTAATCAAGGTGACAGACTTTGGGCTCCAAATCTCAGAGGCATACTCCAAATGAGAACGCACAAGGGCCAAGTAAAGTGATCTAAATGTTGGCAGAAACTGGTCACTTCTACTGCTGATTGTACGACGAATAAAACCCAGCATCTTATTAGCCTTATTCACCTGGGTATAGACATGCTCATTGAAGCGAGCATCACAAGTAATGAGGACTCCAAGGTCACGCTGAGCTTCTACTCTCTTCAGTGTCTCACCTCTTAGGCTGTAGTTGAAAATTATTGGAGCACGTTTCCTTGTTATAGTACAGAGTGAGCATTTATCGATATTAAAGTCCATTTTCCAGGCATCACTCCATTCGGCCAGGCAATCAATATCTGTTTGAAAAAGCGCACAGTCACTGGCAGACCTTATAGAGCGGTAACACTTGGCGTCATCAGCGAATAATGCCAAAGTGCTATCTTCAGATATGGAACAAGGCATATCATTGATGAATAAAACAAACGAAACGGGACCAAGCAGAGAACCTTGTGGTACTCCAGAAGTAATTTGCAACCACTCTGAACTTCTTCCCTCAATTACCACGCGCTGCATTCTGCTGTCAAGATAGCTTGAAAACCACTGTAGAAGAGGTCCTTTTATTCCATATTGGTCTAGTTTACTGACTAAATGAGGATGTGAAACAGAATCAAATGCTTTAGAGAAGTCGAAAAAAGCTACGTCAGTTTGAACCCCCTGGTCAATTGCTTGGGTTATTCGATGAACAGTGTCCAAAAGTTGGGTTACAGTTGATCGACCCTTAACAAAACCATGCTGCAGTGGATGAATAATATCAGCGATAAAGGCAAAAAAATGGTCAAAAATACAGCGTTCAGCAATCTTGGAGACAAGACTTAATAAAGAAATTGGTCTGTAATTGGTTACGTCCTCTTTGTTGCCTTTTTTGAATACCGGCACAACATTAGCATGTTTCCATTCCTTTGGCACACGGCCAATACGTAGCGATAAGTTAATTAAACGCGTGAGTGAAGGTGCAATTTCAGAGGCACATTCTTTTAAAAGTCTCCCTGGGATTTGATCCGGACCACAAGCTTTAGATGGATTAATGGCTTTCAATACTTTAGTCACCTCGTCAACGGTAATTTGAATTAGGTGTAGCTCATTGTCCGTTGTTGTATGTGTATTTGTTGACATATGCAGATTACTCTTCTTGAACACTGAGCCAAAGAAACGATTGAATAAATTAGCTTTATTAACTGGTGTAGAAGCCTTCTGGTAACCAAAAGAAACCTCTTTAGGAATCCTTGAAGATTTTGTTTTTGACCCGTAAAAAGACCAAAACTGCTTTGGATTATCTTTGAGATCGGACTGCATATTCATCAGAAAATCGTGATATTTTCGCTTGGTGGCAGTTTTTATTTGTTTACGTACGGTCCTATAATTATCCCAGAGTGTTGTGGAATTTGATTGTTTTGCTTTCTTCCATAGGCGATCCTTTTTCTTCGATAACTTGATAATTTCACCGTCGATCCATTTTGGAGATTTTGCATCCTTGAGTTTGATCTTTGGAATAAATGACTCAACAGCACTTAGGAATAAATCGCGCCAATTTTCCCAGCTCAAATCAATGTTATTTTCGTCATATCCCATATCAAGTTGTGTAACTGAAAGTGACTGTCGAAGTCCATCGAAGTCCGCTTTCTTGAAGTCATAAACATGACGTGAAACGCGTTCCCTTTTGGTTAAGGTCTTGATGTAGAATTGGACGCCAAGGTGATCTGTTTTTAGTTGGCTATCAAAGGTCGTTACCCCACATATGCGCTCAGGTTGATTAGTTAATATGATATCGAGAATATTCCTAGTATTATCCGTAATTCTTGTCGGAGCGTGATTCATTTGTGTTAGCAATGAATCGTTAATAATGTCACAAAACATATTAGAGAGATTATCAGAACCTGGAGCCACTTGGAAATCCCAGTTAATGTCAGGAAAATTAAAGTCACCACAGAGGTAAAGAGGAGTTGAGTCTTGTTCACACTTTACCAAAAAACTCTGTAATTCAAGCAAGTAGTCGCCTTTCGTGGAAGGGGGACGATAAAATCCACTAACAAGAAACTTGTTACCTCTGGACGGGTTTACTTCCACTACAACAATCTCGCAGTTGGTCTCAAGATCAGTACGTCGAACAGAAGAAATATTACTTTTTATAGCTATTAGAACCCCTCCACCTCTTCTATCCTCTCTGCGGTCACGACGATAAACGTCGTAACAACTTGGTAGAATTTCATGATCCAATATGGCGGATGTAAGCCAGGTCTCCGTGACGATGACAATATCCACGCTGTTCGTGTAAATTGAAGCTTGAAAGTCCAAAAGCTTATTGACGAGACTACGGGAACTGAACTTTGTTCTATAATTGAGCTGACGTGATGGGCTGTAATGGCTTTAGATGCAGCATATTGTTGTGGTGATTCATCTTTCAGATTTGTAATACCCAAGCCACCTTGAGAGGGAGCTAGGGTGATGATCTCTTCAAGTAGGTCTGGCAATGGTTCTTCTTGACCAAACAGTGTAGTCAACAGAGTTTCGAAGATTACATCATTAATTGGGTCTATGTATTCTTCGAAAGCATCAATAGTCCTCATGTAGAAGTTAAACTTTGACTTGTATCCCTTTGTATAAGCAATGTATGCTGCATGTGGGGAGCTCTTAGCGATTTCAGATAGTAGTTTAAGTTCTTCTTCCCATTTTGACACTTTGTCATTACAATACTGGTCTTTGTACGACTTTGAGTCAATGACCGCTCCAAGATGGCGCTTTCCTTCAGTATATCTGGCACAGCTTTACAATGGTTTAATTCGTATCTGTCTAATCGTTCACAATATGTTTCTATTGATGGCTGTTCTTCTAAATTACTTAATTTAGACTGTGGTGTCCCGCAAGGCTCTGTTCTTGGTCCTTTTTTATATCTACTCTACACTTCACCTGTTGCTGATATTCTTCGTCATCATAACATGTCTTTTCATTTATATGCAGATGATACTCAGCTGTTTATGCCTTTTTCGTGTAATAATGAATTGTCCCTTAATGATGCAATGACTAAAATTGAATGCTGTCTTACTGATGTTAATAATTGGATGACTGCAAACAAACTGAAACTAAATAAAGATAAAACTGAATTCTTGATTATTTCTTCAAAGTTCAACCCTCAATTGTCACTTCCTCTCCTTAAATTTGGTGATGATGAAATTGAACCCTCGTCCAAGGCAAGGAACATTGGTGTTATTTTCGACTCTTCTATGTCTATGATTCCGCATGTAAATAACATTTGTAAAACGTCATTCTACCATCTTCGTAATATTGCTCGTATTCGTAAATTCATTTCTACAAAGACTGCTGAAATTCTTGTCCATGCATTTGTAACCTCTAGACTTGACAACTGTAACTCTCTTTTATATGGTCTACCTAAAACTTTGCTTGATAAACTACAGTATGTTCAGAACTCTGCTGCTCGTCTGGTTACTTTATCAAAGAAACGTGATCATATTACTCCTCTGCTAATCAACCTTCACTGGCTGCCAATTCATGTACGCATAAAATATAAAATTCTGTTGTTGACTTTCAAAGCCTTACATGGTCTCGCTCCTTCGTACATCTGTGATTTGATAACTAAATACAAACCTGCAAGAAACCTTCGCTCTTCAAATGAACTACTTCTAAATTCAACAACATATAATTTGAAATCATATGGTTCTCGCTCCTTCTCTGTTTCTGCTCCAGCATTATGGAACTCTCTTCCATCCACAATTCGAAACATTGACTCTCTAACATCATTTAAAAACGAAATCAAAACTCATCTTTTTAACTTAGCTTTTTACTTGTAATTTATTATTTTATATTGTAGCATTTCCGATTTTTATTTTACAGCGCTTAGAGCTGACTTGTATAAGCGCTATACAAATATTTTATTATTATTATTATTATTATTATTATTATTATTATTATTATTATTTACTTCTCCTTTAAAGACAGATTCCGCTTCACGTGCTAAATCCTGCGTCTTGACAATAAGCCAGCTTTTGGAACCGTTGACATGATATCCGTATTTTCTCCCTTCTTTACATAACAGCTCATACCAGTCATAAAGCATAGCAATCTTACCAGCACCTGCTGAGTTATCAGCAAACCAGACTTGTTTAACATCTTGTATGCTTGATCTTAAGATAGTTATCATCGAGAGTGTATGCACGGCGTACCATGGCATCGCAAGTGGATCTCCTTGTGTTGTACCTTCCTCTGACAGGATCTCGCCTCCTCCCTGTACAAATAATCTTGAAGGGTTTCTGTAGGTGTTAATCAAATATAATGAGATGTATTTACAAGTAAAACGAATGTTATGCATTGCTACTGATCTGTTCATTAAATTAAAAGCATTGCTGGCATCAATCAGTAGAATTCCGTCTGTTTCCTCTTCGTTGAATATTTCACTCATGGCATGTATGGCGGCTTCTGCACCAGCACTGTGTCCAGCGCAGACTTGAAGTGGGCCTGCCGCTTCTCTTATTTCGTCTTTGAAGAAGGCAGAAACTGTTTTCCCAATTATACGTCTTAGCACTTCACCAATTCCTATTGGACGAATTCCAGGATCTTTGTCAAGAGGTATCAGTCTACACGAAGTGTAAGGCTCTAGTAAGGATGGATGATAAGATGTTTTAAGCAAGTTTCTGGCCATAATTGCTATTTCTTCTCTTAATAGCTTGCCCTCTGTGTTAAAGTTCTTTGAACAGAGGATTCGTCGATATAGATCTGCATCCATGCCGGAGGGACCGGCAGATCCTTGTGTTTTTAGAGCTGCAGAGTACAGAGTAGATCATACTTTCATCTATCTGGTCGTAAATCGTGGACGGGATAGAGTCTAGTGGACCTTGGAGTAGCGTTTCCTCAGCTATTTCGGCAGCAGGTGGATGTTTCAATTTCAGCTCTTCCATAACGTTCGGTGAAATAGGCAGAATTCCTGAGGCGGTCTCTTTATCCAGAAGCTTTAGAGCAGCGGATAACTTTCCTTGCATGACTAAGTTTGATAAGCTTTCGATCTCTCTCCAATAGATTTGGCTTTCTTTGAATCCCTTAGTTTACTCTGTATAAACTTCACTTCCTTCAATAATTCATAAAATTCTCCTTGCTTCCAAAGGATGAGTCGTCGCTCGATTGCATTACTGTGATCTTTGCTTTTGGACTTGGCAGATGGTTTTTGTAAAATCAAAGATGGCAGCACCATAAATCCCTTTAAAGCTACAGAATTTAAGGTAGAATTTGCATTGAACTGTTTCAACCAGAAAGTCAGTTCTGTAATGTAACTCTTGCCTGCTTTACCAGAGGGCATGTTGAATAAATTCTTTCTGAAGGAGACTATTTGGTTGTAGATGTCGTCGATGTTGTCTCTCAAAACTTCGAAGCTAATCTTTCCCCACATTTTTTCAGCATGTAGTTGTGATGGTAGCACATCATATTCAGGTAGATTAGGTTGTATTTTTGATTTCATATTTTCTTGCGTGATATCAGAGTTTGTTTGTGGGCCAGGAATGTTCGGATAAGTGCTCAAAGAATTTGTATTATTATCAAATCTTTCAGGAGCTTCCCCTGGGAGGTGCCTTGAGTTGGTATTATGCAAATTTGTAGAAGGATTCGGTTGGGTGGCTGCATATTGATCACTTTCATTTTCTTCATTTTCTGATGTTAAATTTTGTAAAATTAAACTTCCATTTATCGAGTGGTATCTTGTCCTTGAAGATATTTTGGGGTTTTTGTTTTTAGATCCCTTTGGTCGGCCTCTTTTCCTTGTACTTTCTTGCTGTTCTGTAGGCTCTTTGACTTCTTTTTCCTCGATTGGTTTTCGAGGTCTTCCTCGCTTTCGCTGAGACGCTTCACTTTTAAAGTATTCTGCACTTTTATAATCTTCTTGGTCTTTATTATTCATGTTCTTTTAGTCAATTCAAGCGGTTTACTGTGTTTTGCTTTTCGAAGATTTGTAGTTTTCTTGTGGAATTGAAGCTGAATTGAAGAGGCACATTCTTTTGCTGCCAACCGCCATGAACGCCATCCCAATTAATAAATAAATATTAATAAATAATATAATAATAAATAAATAAATAAATAAATAAATAAATAAATAAATAAATAAATAAATAAATAAATAAATAAATAAATAAATAAATTAATTAATTAATTAATTAATTAATAAATAAATAAATAAATAAATAAGTAAGTAAGTAAGTAAGTAAGTAAGTAAGTAAGTGAGTAAGTGAGTGAGTGAGTGAGTGAGTAAGTAAGTAAGTAAGTAAGTAAGTAAGTAAGAAAGTAAATAAATAAATAATGAATGGTGGATGTGCTTGAAGTTTTAAGCTATCAGGCCTGAGTAACTTGCGCTACAAAGTTTACTGAAAACGTGTGAAAACTTGCCATTCAACCATTTGTATTCCGGATATGATCGTAATATTCGTACGGTTTTTTTTAAATAATTGACCTAATAGTAGCCGTTTTTAGTGTCAGGTTTCCTGTATAAACTATCCAATAAACTATAAACTATCTAACTCGTTCATAGTAGTCTTCGAAGTTTCCTTTCATGGAAATAAGTCATGGATTACATGTTCATAGAGGTCATGAAGTTCAAAGCGGATTAGTGAACTTTTTTAGCGGAGCTCCGCGCGGGCCGAAGGCCCGCGCAAGCGGAGCACCATAATTAAGAAAATATGGTAAACCATCGAGCTCAGGGGGGGTTGGACACGGTCCGAACAGCACTATGGGTAGTAAAAGCAAAATAACTTCATTTGTCTCTGACTACGGTGGTGTGAGGATCAAGCAAGATCAAACTAAACGCTCGGAAATTTTGAAAATAACAAAGATAAGCAAAAAAATCCTACTTTTTTTCCTTTTTTTATGGATTTCCATTAAAAAGTAATGCACTTTGACTGTTTTGTGTCTTTTTTTCGAGAAACAAACGTTAATTTTTTGCAAGCATCTCACTCTCTCCGCATGAAAATTGAATGACTGAAAAAGACAGGAAAAAGTAAAAAAATCACAATAATCGATCAAAGTCTGCAGCTCTGATACATTGAAAGGAATAAAGCCAAACTGTCAGTGGGGTAAGCAACCCAAAAACTATTGATAAGAAATTAGAAAGCTGCTTTGTGAAAAAGACGTCAGTTTTGTTGTCATTTTGCAGTTCAACTTACAGACATTAAAATACTTCTTTTTGGCAATATTAAAATACATAGCTTATCTTAAATGTAACTAGAACTCAAAATCTTTCTTCTAAAATTTTAAAACTTGCGTAATTTTTTTAAGACGAGCAGAAAAAATGAGGCTTTATATTCAACAATCTGGCGATCGATTTGATACCAAAGGGATCCCAACTCGAAAAAGAGCCTATCTTCTGTACATTACATTCTTAAAATTTATGTTTTATTGTAATTGTTTTTGTTTTTTTTTGTTTTTTTTTTGTTTTTTTTGTTTTTTTTTCAACGTTAAAAGAGGGTGGAGGATCAATAAAAAATATCATTTATTTTTGGGGGGGATAATAAAACATCAAACATGTAGAGGTTACAATTGAAGACTTGAAAGTAAAAAACAACTAACAAACAAACAAACAAACAATTTAAACAATCAACAAATAAGCTAAGAAAAATACAAATAAACAGACAAACAGTAAACAAACAAGGTACATAAAGATACAAACAAAACCAATCATCACAGAAACAAATAAATAAATAAAATATATTATAAATATTTTACACATCTCATCCACATAGTGATCACTCTTGAGATGCATGCTCACACTCCCTACCCCTACATTAATTATTTTAAACACATCTTTTCATACATGTTGATTTTGATGAGGGAGGAAAACTGGAGAACCTGGAGAAAAACCTTTTTATTCATTCAGTTAATTTTTTCACTCATTTTTAGCTTTATTAAGTGCATATTGCATTTTACAAGATCATTCCTACCTATACAACTAAGGATCAATCGCAAGAAAAATTATTGTCCTAGTGCTTGTTCATTCAGATTTTGATAATAGTATTAAAGCCTGTAAACACAAATTATTGTCCTAGTGTTTGTTCATTCATATTTTGATAATAGTAAGTGTGAAAATATCAATTATTGTCCTAGTATTCATTTATTCATATGCCCACTCTACTAACAATGATTTAATTTTTTTTAAAGAGAAAAAAAGAGTACATATGTTGTATGTTCACAATATACATCAGCATATTTCAGTTGCAAAATTGTTGGGACATTGACAGTTTTTCCTGTTTCCTTTCGAAACTACTCCTTTGTTTATGTATACAACATTTTCACCCGCTTCAAATCCCCCTCCCCCAAATCAATGTTAAGACTACCAACATTGTGGAGGGGGGAAGGGGTTAGAGTTTGAGAACAATACTGAGCGTTTTACTTCTAAATTATGTGTAGTGTCCCAACTAATTTTGCAACTGAGTGTGGCTTCACAATATACATTCAGTATCTCCCAAAACTCTTCAAATCTCTTTGCCAATTTGGTACCATCTGAAAAAGTAAATACCACAAATGTGTTATTTTGAACAAGTAAATATTATGCATGTAATGTTCAATTTAATGTTCAATATTCAAGATGAAGACATAAAATCAAAAAGGTTATATTTTCTAAACTTAAAATTGACTCACAGCTACACAACAAGAGTGATGATTTAGGGTTCTATTCAAATGAAAACAGAAGTCTACTTAAATGTGTCTCTGGTGTCATGATCCCTTCTTCAAATATTAAATTTTCGCCCTTGTAAATTCATGCCAAAACAATTTTCAAAATCTCAAAAACAATTGGGGGGCATTGGGGGGCCATCCAACTACGACGAAGGAAATTTATCAAAGATTTCATATCACTGAACGTCAAGTCTGTCACTTCTTGTTTTTATCCGCAATTACTAAAACAAGTTTACCATGTCAACATTGTCGATTTCTACAACGCAAAAAAGTACAAAGATTTCGCGTTAAAAATAGGTGTACTTATAATAACTATATCAGATCCAAACTTTAACATCACAATACTGAGATATTCGATTTTTGTTTTTGCTATTTTATTCGTTGCTTTTGTATAATAAACTGCATGAAAATGTACTATTTATTCTCACCTTCGCCTTCTTGACCACTGTCATCTTGTTCCCGCCAAAAATGAAATCCCGCGTTTTCATTGGTTAAAAAGAAGTCCCATAGTGCTCTTCGGACCGTGTCCAACCCCCCCTGATCGAGCTGAGTTTTCGTCGACAGACACAGGAAGCCCGCGCGACCGTAATACGTCCTTCCGTCCGGCGTCCGTGCCCATAAGCGCGAGGTCGCTGACCATTTTTAGTGGGCGCCAAAACTTTGACAAAATTTACTGATCGCCACACATCAAAATTCACAATCGATTTTTTACAGTTTACTGACTGAAACTTTCTACAAATGTATTTCTAAAATGGACAAAGAACAAAAAATAGTCAAGCTAAGCTGCCGGCTAAAAGAGTTTTGACTGAGAAAGAAAAACAAAGACGCGTACGCCGAATTTGCAAAAAGAAAAAGAACTACGATTCAACGAAGGAAAGCTTCAAAATATTTACACTGACAAGTCCCGTGCCGATGTTTTTAACTAGTCAAAATTGATGTGAAGTCCTGTAGAGCTGTTAAGATTTTTTTTGGTGCTTAAAAGCCATTCAAAGATGGAGAGATGGAGAGTTTACAAGTTATAATTTCTGGAAGAGTTTATTTGGCGAGTTTGCAAGATGCTGGTAGACAAGGCTGTATTCTTCGGGTTCGTGGATTCTTCGTGGCGTTTTCCAATCATTACTCATCGACTAATCTACTCTTAGAAGTAAAATCGACGGCGACCAAAATTTCATAAAAAACGTGCATTTGCGGCCATTATATTCAAAAGAGGGGAAAAGCAAAATGAACACGCGATCACGAAGATGACTTCACTCTGTTCATTCATCAATTTTTTACGGGCAATTCAGAACACGGAGAGCTTTGGGATCAATGCACATTTATCAACTATTCAAAACAAAAAATAACTTTTCGTACACGATGTATAAAAGTAGAACTGCCAGTTCAGGAGTGGATGGAAATGCAAATTTAGCACAATGTGTGATCGAGCAACTCGAGCTAGTCATACTACGCCGGCCGTTCTGTTGAACTGTGTAAACTTTTTAGAGGCGGTGAAAATGTTTTTTTTCACTTTTAAAATTCTGAAAACATGAACAAGCTTATTGTAATCAGATTGCCACTTTTAAAATTCTAAAAACCTGAACAAGCTTATTGTAAACAGAACTGAGGACAAAAAGTTCAGTGGAAAAGTGACAGTACAGGACAAGAAACGTGGCACCGGTATGTTTACATTTTTTGACGATCTTTAATGAATTTCTTTTTTTACCATCCACATGAAAGCATTTTGCAATAATTAAATTTACTAGTTTTTGTAAGATATTTATCCATCGTTATGTGTGTGTGTTTTTTTTTAATTTTGATTCTTGTTATCTTTGATTTGTTATTGAAAATAAAACGCTTGTGTGAATTCGTGATTGTACTAGCTATTTTTTAGCGAGTTACGCAGTATTCACATTTGATAATTAAAAATTCACAACCGTTTTAGATAGCTAGATTACCAATAAGTAATTCATTACACATTTCACCAGAAAAGTGAAATTTTTGTTGATTGTTATAACATTTTTTTTTCAAACGTGAAAGAGCGTAAAGCGAGAAGCGCGAGGGGATTTGTTTACAACTCGCAAAGAAGCCATGTTTGTGCTTTTCTAACTTCTCATTGGACAATCAATTTTAATTGACAAGTGCTATTTTTACCATGCATAACAATATATTTTTCGCATTTTTGCGTATAATAAAATGTTGTCGCATGCATAAAGCTTTGTGTATTTCAATTGATTATATCATTATTTGATCATGAAAAGAAAATAACAGCAAAAAAAAAAAAAAAACTGATCAAGAATTTGATAATTCGTAGTGAATAAACAAATGAAAGAATGAATAATTGAATGAATAATTCATTTCATTAAATCGGAGCTCCGCTATTAGGTTTACCTAATTTTTATATTATTTCTCTATCGTAATATAAGTGAGATAATTTTTGGTTTAGTTTATTCATATATATATATGAGGAATAATTCCAGAAAAGGGGTACTATAGTCTGTGCTGAGATGTGTTTCACGGTAGTAAGGTTTGCCGAGGATAACAACGTCTAACATGCGCGGCCTTTTCTGACCTTCCGTCTAAACCTCTTTTGCGCGATTTGTCCTCATGATAGGGGCTTGTTTTTGGTTTTCAGTCGGTTTTGTTGGTTTTAATCGAAAATTTCGTGATTTATCTATGTGAAATCGGTCATTGACAGCGGTAAGGTGAGGCGCGGCCTGTAGCAGCAACTAGGGTCGTTGTTGAAAATGAAAAAATGAAAAAATAAAAAAAAACAGTCATGCATCAAATGGCTAGTGGGTACAAAATATTAAAGTTATTGATTGTATTTTATAGATTAATATAGCTGATGATGATTGATTGATCGTCTACTTACTTCGTATCGTACCGCATGGCTATTGGCTATCGTGCAATTTGGTAAGTTCAGAACAATGATAGGGGCTTGTTTTTGGTTTTCAGTCGGTTTTGTTGGTTTTAATCGAAAATTTCGTGATTTATCTATGTGAAATCGGTCATTGACAGCGGTAAGGTGAGGCGCGGCCTGTAGCAGCTACTACTAGGGTCGTTGTTGAAAATGAAAAAATGAAAAAATAAAAAAAAACAGTCATGCATCAAATGGCTAGTGGGTACAAAATATTAAAGTTATTGATTGTATTTTATAGATTAATATAGCTGATGATGATTGATTGATCGTCTACTTACTTCGTATCGTACCGCATGGCTATTGGCTATCGTGCAATTTGGTAAGTTCAGAACAATGATAGGGGCTTGTTTTTGGTTTTCAGTCGGTTTTGTTGGTTTTAATCGAAAATTTCGTGATTTATCTATGTGAAATCGGTCATTGACAGCGGTAAGGTGAGGCGCGGCCTGTAGCAGCCACTAGGGTCGTTGTTGAAAATGAAAAAATGAAAAAATAAAAAAAAAACAGTCATGCATCAAATGGCTAGTAGGTACAAAATATTAAAGTTATTGATTGTATTTTATAGATTAATATAGCTGATGATGATTGATTGATCGTCTACTTACTTCGTATCGTACCGCATGGCTATTGGCTATCGTGCAATTTGGTAAGTTCAGAATATGAGGAATAATTCCAGAAAAGGGGTACTATAGTCTGTGCTGAGATGTGTTTCACGGTAGTAAGGTTTGCCGAGGATAACAACGTCTAACATGCGCGGCCTTTTCTGACCTTCCCTCTAAACCCCTTTTGCGCGATTTGTCCTCATATATATACATATATACAGCCAACTGCATAAATTATGTCACCAAGTACATATAATATAAAAATTAGGTAAACCTAATGGCGGACCTCCGATTAAAAGCCTTGTTTAGACAATTAATTAACCATTCATTCATCCATCTATCTATTCATTCATTCATTCTCAATTATTAAATCATTGGTCGAACAATTGATCAAAAATAATTATAGCTAAAATGCAAACAAACAAATGAATGAATGAATGAATGAATAAACAAATACGTATAAGTAACCATCAACAGAAAATAACATAGCAAACAAATGAGCAATTCAATTGATTAAATGAATGAGTAAAATATTTAAAAGACCACCCTATTCAGATATTCAAATCTTTGTGCATGCCAAATTTTATTTACATGTACTTCTGAACTTTTATTTCAATAAGAACTTTTGAAATTTCAACTTGAACGAGTTTACTGACGAATGCCGAGTCTACAAGCGTTTTATTACAACGTGAATAAAAAAACAATTACAAGAATCAAATTAAAGAAAATTGTTATGAAATATAAGTCGATGAAGAAAAACATAACAACCTAGAAAATAAATTTGTAGGAATAACTGCTTTCATGCGAATGGTAGTAGCTAAGAAAACAAAGAAATTAAAGGAAGATCGGTAAAAATAATGTAAACATACCTTAGGTATAGGTTGAGCAGGATAATTAATTAAGTGATTTTCATTGCGAAGCAATTTTCACATGTCAACAATTGATCAGTCGATGAATCAACGTCGCGATTCTCTTTTATACTGTCATTTTTCCGTTGAAATTTTGGTCCTCAGTTCATATCAAGATAATTTAAAGTGAAAAAGTTTTTTTTTGTCTAACACTAAAAAGTTCACAAAGTCCAACCGAATGTCGTAGCATTGCTCGTGTTGCTCGATAGTACATTGTGCTAAATTTGCATTTCATGGCTCTCGAACCGGCAGTACTTTGTTGACAAACATCTTGTATGAAAAGTTATAGTTGTTCTGCATAGTTGATAAGTCTGCAATAATCCTACTGCAGGTCCTTGTGTTATCATTTATCTTGAATTTCCACACAATGAATTGATGAATGAACATACAGAGTGCATCGGTGATCGCGTGTGTTCAGTCATTTTGCTCACCTCTTATCAAATGTCTGATTTTCGCGTTTTTGTTTTCATGTACTTTTGTTCACCGCCGATCTTTTTACTTTTAAAAGTAGATTAGTCGCCCCCGTTAAGCAATAATTGAAAAACGCCACGAAGAATCCATGAGAAATCCAGCCTTGCTCTTTTAGCAACTTGCAAACTTGTAAAAGTAAACTCCTTTAGCTGTTAGTTCATGCTGATCAAATTTTCACTTTGTTTTTTTCAAGTTGTAATATCTTCATCTTTGTTGAAAAAGAATTTTTTCGAAAAACAGCACTGGATACTCTACGAGTTTTTTTTTTAGTAAAACTCTAACAACTTCAGCTGCTAATCATAAAGTTATTCTGTGTCCGCACGCGTCGAAATTTTTTTTTACGCGCCAAAATGCAATCTCGATGGGCACGGACGGATTACGGACGCGCGGAATGGCCTGGGCCGAACCATCAAAAATCAACTCGATGGTTATATTTTCTAAAGTATGGTGCTCCGCTTGCGCGGGCCTTCGGCCCGCGCGGAGCTCCGCTATAAATATATATATTTCTCACCGAAGAAATTATGGGATACCTCCCAATTTATTTTTTTCGAGTTGCCCAGCATGAGTACTATCTGAAAAAAATATAGTGGTTGATATCCCATAATTTCTTCTTTGAAAAATATATGTTATATATGTTTTTGGCGACAGAATTTTTGCAGTTGGCTGTATATATATATTGCAAGAACGTTGTAGTACACATTTATGATTCATTCAACGAAATATTTATTGTATACGTATATATTGTACATCTAGAAAAAAGTCGCAAAGATTAAATATAAGAAAATTTGCGTAGAGATGTGTTTATTACAATTTACGCAGCTTTACGACCATGTTTACGTGTATAAGTACAAAACGTAAATTTTGAAATTACGCGTTAATACGCGTATATTTTGAATATATAGATCAATACGCAAGTAAACGCTGTTAAAAAATTAGTGTATATATCGCATTAAATTCCACGAAAAGCTGTTCAAATGAATTCTGGTCATAAATACACAAAAACTTTGCAAGTAAGTGATGCTCAAATACAACAAACAATCACGTTAATGCACTTTATTCCAAATGAATACATAACCTTTCTACATCAAGTTATTCAACAATACTACTGTGTATGTCCGTATTCACTTTGACGCACTTGAAATTTTAAGTCGTCGCTCGGACGTTTGTTTGAATATTACAGTTCTTTAACCTGCAAGTAATCCCAGCTCCCTGCATGCCATTCGTTTATGTACGGTCTAAAAATACGTACATAACTTCACTCTGTTCAGTTGAAACATAATCATTATTCGAAAGTAATGCCAAAGTTTAAGAATTATTTAACATATGTGTTTTTGAATGGAAAATTACAGTAATTATTATTCTACATCATTGTAGAGGTTTATATACCCAAAAAGTTCGTAGACGCATTTTGCTTTAAATGAAGCCAATCGTCTAATGAATTAAATGGACCTACCTATACTTGAACTTAAAACATTAGAAAAAAAATGTAATTTATGACTTAAATTTTCACGTTCTATTCTTAGTATATGAAGTAAAAAAACGCTCTTCTATTTTTGCTTATACATAGTCTAGATAGTCTTCGTTTTTTAGAAGTTCCAACATTTTCTTTTTGAATTCCCTTTCTTTTTTTGCTGTTTATCCAATTCATCATCTAACCGAATTCTCTCATCATGGTTAAAAATGGTCTTAGCGCTTCATTCTATATTTCTGTATTCTTCTTTCTGACGGCATTTAAGGCCGGCACACACTAGGCGACAAGTCGCAACGACTTGTCCTCGCGACATGTCGCAGCGACAATTTCCTTCCGTGTGTACTAACATTTTTTGGCGAAAATTGTTGTCGCCGCGACAGAATATTGTTGCTGCGACTTGCCGCATGAAATCCAACCAGTTGGGATTGCTGAACCAGTGCACAATGAGGCGACATGTCGCGGGGACAAGTCGCAGCGACTTGTTCCCGCAATAGGTCGTAGCGACAATTTTCCTCCGTGTGTACTAGGTATTTTTGGCGGAAATTGTCGCAGCGACAAAATCAGATGTATTGGCGACAAATATTGAGCCAATGCACACTGAGGCGACATGTCGTGACGACAAGTCGCTGCGACTTGTCGCCTAGTGTGTACCGGCCTTAAAAGTCGAAAAGTAGCAAGACGGGATAGCAGTAAAACAAAACTTGCACTGTGCCTTGATTAGGTATTCATGGATACTGTGGCCGTCTTTGGTATTATTTGGACGACTTCTAGGTAATTTTTGAGAGGGAAGTTTACGAGTGATTGGAGCTCGATGGTACGAAGCTTTCCTGCCTTGGGTTATTTTTAGTATGGGGGGAGGGGAGGGACATATACGGGATCTTAACGCTTCTTTATAGTTAATAATGAGTTGTTTATTATTTATTTCCTATTCTATTTCATATGTTGTTTTGTTTTTCTTATATTTATTATACATATGCGGCATCTTTACTCTTCTTCAGCTAAGCAAAACGATTCTTTACGGATTCGCGTAAAGATGCGTACAGCACTGAAACTATACGACATATACGGGATCTTTACGCTTCTTTACAGCTTAGCAAAACGATTCTTTACGGATACGCGTAAAGATGTGTACAGCACTGAAACTGTACGACATATACGGCATCTTTACGTTACTTTACAGCTTAGCAAAACGATTCTTTACGGATACGCGTAAAGATGCGTACAGCACTGAAACTTTACGACATATACGTCATCTTTACGTTACTTTACAGCTTAGCAAAACTATTCTTTACGGATACGCGTAATGATGCGTAAAGCACTGAAACTTTACGACATATACGGCATCTTTACGTTACTTTACAGTTTATCAAAACGATTCTTTACGGATACGCGTAAGGATGCGTACAGCACTGAAACTTTACGACATATACGGCATCTTTGCGATTCTTTACAGCTTAGGAAACAAACGGCTTTACGGATACGAGTAAAGATGCATAAAGCACTGAAACTTTACGACATATACGGCATCTTTGCGCTTCTTTACAGCTTAGGAAACCAACGGCTTTACGGATACGAGTAAAGATGCGTAAAGCACTGAAACTTTACGACATATACGGCATCTTTACGCTTCTTTACAGCTTATGAAAACGATTCTTTGCGAATAAACGTAAAGATGCATATACGACCGATTATTTACGGTAACTACTGCAGCTTTACGCGTCTTTACCGCTTACAAAAGCGCTTCATTTACACATATGCGTAAAGACGCGTAAATTAAAGAACTTTACGACATTTACGTCACCTTTACGCGCAATGCAAGGATGCGTATATTTTTTAGAGTCTTTACGCATAAAAACGCTTTATGTAAAGGATTGGAAATCTGACTTTTCATGCTGTAATATATGCGAGTGGATGACCTGCCAAATCAGTTGAATCGCAACCCGGCGTTTCAATCATGACTTTGTATCGATTTTGTTCCCGTTGACGTCGGGTCAATCAATTTCATAAGGATAAAGGATTTCCCAATTTTTAACTTATTTCCAACTCTTTTATTTTCTAATCACTTCTGCAGCGTTAGTGCTTAACACAACGAATACCTAGTTTGAAATCAATTATAAACAGACTATACGCCGAATAGGAATATGTCGGACGATCTCGAGAACGAGGCTAGTCAGTCGTCTAGATTAAGTAACGATACGTGTAAGAACGATAGCGAAAACAATAGGACCGCGGCACGAGTAGCCGTTGCAACCAACGATAGGCCAAAGTGTTAATTAAGTTATATTTAGATACCTGATTGGACAAACTATGGATAAGCGGGAAATTTGAATGTTTCATCAAAATTACTACGGAAATACAGAATTTCCAGCTTCAGAAATTTGACATGAACATTCAACCATAGTGATAAACTCGTAAGAGAAGTTTCCTTAATTTTGTATGTGAGGAAGCATACATTTTAGTCGGTGGAATATTGTGTGCACGGCAATCTCTTTGTTATGTTTGATTTATGACAGTTTTACAAAAGCAAACGGATCAAATAACCGGATATTACGTGGATGATCTTTCGTGCCTGGTATTTTGTGTTACGTACCACTCTCTGGACGGAACTAGCGTGGCTATAGTAAAAACCAAAGAAAGGGCTAAATAGACAACTGTTATTCAATTTTCTCTTTCTTGACTTGTTTTTTTTTAATATTTCAAGCAAATTCGTGCCTGCTCGCGAGAACATTGTCGAAGTTTATCCGGCTCAACAGCGCCATGCTGCCACTCATTGTGCCAAGGACAGCAACACTGAGAAATGTAAGGTATTTTGATAGTCAAGAAACATACCAAGTATGTAACAGCGCGATCTTTAGCTATGAATGTTCAAGATCTTCAAAAAAACTGTGGATTTATATAAGATTTCTTCAGAATATTTTACAAGAGAACTTTGTAATGCGAGACTGTCACTTTATTGTCACGCTTGTGATCATTCGGATCCCGAGATCAAGCGATGCTCACATACGAAAGCTTTCCGATGACCTCAAAACAAAAGATTTTCAGCCCGATTATCCTTATATGGAATATCGACAATGATTTTAAAATATTTCGTATGAAAATCGTAAACTTTAAGATTTTGACCAATCAGAAGGCTGGATTTTAATGATTTAAGCCAATTATTATTTGTTTGCACAGTGCATACCATGGATGCCTATGCCGTTCGTGCTATCGTTCTTAGGCGTATCGTTACTTAATAGTTCATCTTCGGGCTTTGTTGTTGTTGAAAAATAGTACAAGACTAATAGCAACTCACTCTATTTGAAGTTAAACTATACAACATGAGGATAAACACTAGCCTCCTCCGCAGGCGTCTTTTTTTTAGCGAGCGTTTTCCTTTCTAGTTTTCTTGGATGGGCTTCCTTTTTTGCATTTGACCGTTGGGGATAATGGGATTACGTCAGGACCGCGGTCAAACATCAGCGCATGCGTGACATTTGCATTTGTAAACAATCAGATCGTTTGGCAATTGACGTTTAAGTCATTTAATAAGAAATTGCGTGAATATTTAGGCTTAATTTTTTGTATATGAACTCTTTGTTAAATTTTCTTTGTACCCTAAGTTTACACTTTTTCAATTCTGTTTACATTTTGAGAAAACAACGGTGAAAGTTTTCTCTTTCGTAGCTTTCTTTAGAAATCTCTACGCAGAAAGCACTGTGTACGAGATCGTTTGATCGGCATTTCTTATATTTTTTCGGGCATGCGCAGACGTTTGACCGCGGTGTTGATTACGTCACCTCTTTTTCTCTTGGGCGCCAGGTCTCTCAGTCGAGAGAGCAACAAAGGAATCCTGAATAATTAAAAAAACCGCGCCGCCCGCAATATTTCGATTCAGTGATAGGAAAGACTCCTCGGGTTAGCATTAATGTTAAGAAAATACTAGAAGCTAGCGGTCCAATCAAAATACACTAATGTTTATTTACATAGTAAAACTGCTACAAAAATAGACTGTACTTAAATAATCTAACTTATAACAAACAATAGTACGTATGTTTTTATATGAATCGCATACAAAAATATGCCACGGAACGTCTTGTAAAAGATTAAAAATATAACAATTGTAACTTATATATATAACTTTTAAAATTGTAATATTTATAAATATACAACTCTATAGGAAACTTTAAAACATCTAGTTTCTATTTACAAGTGGCATTTTCTGCCTGTCATCTAATTTTGAATAAAGCTCAAGGATAGCCTCTACGGATCGCTCTCTCAACACCACCCAATAATTTCCCATCTCGAATTCCTTGATTCAAAATATTATCTACATTTGATTGAAAATGGCGTATAAATCATGGTATTCTATTAATAAAAATGAAATTTGGCAAATTTTATGGCCTGATAGCGGGGCATTTTCTTGTCTATTTTTCACAACCATTTCCCTGCTTCTGAGTATATTGAACGCTTCCATCATTCATTGTTTTGTTATTGGAATTGCTAGATTGATTGATTTCTACTTCCAACCGGTATTCATTTGTACAATCTTATATGATTTCTTTGAATCAAAGCTATAAAGCAAAACGTTTGTTTTAAACAAATTAACTAATTGATTGATTGATTGAATAAAAGTTAAATCAAAGATTTAAAGCATTAGTTATTATCTTGTATGTTTGGATCAGGACATTGGATGGCGACGTCACAGTATTCTTGCCGATATTGAAAAGCAACATCACAATATTCAGGATAGCTGGTAGTCTCTGTTTGGGGTGTTTGGTACAATGGTGAATACCCAATAACGACATCATCGCTTTCTTGACTTGTCAGCACTTGCTGGTATTCTGTGTCTTCATCTTCTCTTTCTTGTTCAGGCAATTCTTCATTTCCTTTTTCTTCTCCTTTTTCATCTTCTTCTGGTGTGGGATCGTTCAGGCGATCTGCATGCTCGTTTATGTCAAATAAGTCATAAGGGTCTTCATATGGGTCGTTTATCGATTCGTACAAATCAAAAATCCTATTGTTTGAACTCGAGCAGAAAATATCACAGGTGGAATAACTTTCCTCCGCCAAATCTTCGTTTATGGTCTTGCTTTTGGAGCTATCAAATGTTGAAGCTGAAGGAGAACAGTCATCGTACACATCCCCACAGATTTCTTCTTCTTCTTCTTCTTCTTTAGTGCAAAGAACATCATTGTTTAGTGGTAGAGTAGGATCGTAATCGTAATAGCATTCCACTTTAGATTTTTTAGTACAGTCATAAGTGTCATCATATATGTCATTACGCTGTTCTCTGGGGACTTCTGAAATGCCGTCAACTATTGAAACGTCATCATATACTCCGACATTATCAGACTGGGAAGGCAAAGATGGTAGTGGTCTTGTTCTTGGGGTTGTAAGGGAAGGAATTCTTGTGGAAGACAAAAACAATTGATTACTCCCTGGTGTTGGTGATGAGGTTATCGGTGGCTGCTGTACTGATCTACAGGAGGATGACGATCTTCTTCCAAAAATTGACTTCACACTCCCTATTACAGCGTTGAAGGATTTCTTAAACCACCTTGGTTGCTGATAATCGTAACAGTGCTCGTCTGAAAATTCTTCCGTCATCGATTCCATGACTTTTTCTTGCGGTAGTGTAATAAATTCCTCGGCTGATCTTTGAAAAATGTTCAAGTTGGGCCAGTTCTCGGCAACATCTTTGACGTGTTTCGTTAGCCAGTTTTGAAGAAGACACGTCTCCCATGGGAGTCTAAAACAAACATGTAAAACAAATGAATTAGGGAGAGTTCACATGTCGGTAGTCGGGGCTACCTCGTTATATTGAATATAGTATCAAAAACTGGGAGATTTCGATCTCTGGATTTAAGGTGAAAAATAAACAAATCTGAATAAGATTAACGAATGCAGTGATCTTTTACGTCTTGAATCATCATGAAGCCTCTTGAAGCTCATCGGTGATTGGCTCAACAGACTTTTGAAAGCGTGGGGGTCGTGACGCAGCCTCTAGCGTGAGTCTTGGGGAAACGTCCTCCAGTGCAGATCTTGAGTGGCGATAGTCTTTTGAAAACCACCAATATCATAAAAAACATTGAATTATATTGTTCTCTACGGCCAATCAAAAATCCTATTCAATACGCCTTTTTCACTTCTGTACGTCCTGAAGACCTCTATTTTGTGATTATCACGCCAAATGGCACTCCTGCCTTCGTGATATCTCCTGGACAGAACTGAATCGTCCTGTCTTATTTTTAACTTACATCACATACCATACCTGCTAGTTAAACATTCAAGGATTGCCAATGAAGAAGCTCTCTGGCTAGTTTGATGAAGCCAGCACTGAGTCATTACAATGTAAAGCCAGTCAGGACATTTGGAAGACTGCCTTGGACGTGAACCAAATTTCAACTTTGTTAAAATCTATACAAAGAAAACCACTGGGTTAATGATCATACTTTTAAACAGAAGACAATCGGAGATGATCAAACTGTACAGATTTGATCATGATTGCTCGCATAGTACTGGCATGATGTTAGAATAATGTTAACATCTTGTGAAGATTTTTTAATCTATAATTAAAATTGTTTACCAACTAGTGAACCAACGTTGTGCGAACATTGCCATGGATGCATGCCACTAGCAATCGTTCGCATGGATGAAGCATTCTTGAAAATAAAAACCTTGGAAAAAAGCTTTATCGTACCTATAAGACCCCTTTTTTCCTCTAATCGCATGAAAATAACAGATAGACCTTTTTGACCCATAAAGAGACCGACCATCCCTCCTGCCGTACAAGTGTGTAGAAAGTAGGAGCTTTCCCTTGCTAAATAAGAATTAGTGTATAACCATTTTCTTGGGAATTACGAGTAAAAGTTTACTACTAAACCACAATTTCTGATAAACATGTTGTTTTACTCACTGATTAGCAAAAGATAATCTTAATAAGTGAACCCATATTTATACCACAAGGTATGAGAGAAACATATCATATGCTTTTGACGGTAATCGAAACCACATCTTCGGTATTCGGAAGTCCGACTTGAATACCGAAGACATGGGTTCGATCCCCGCCAAAAGAATATGATATGTCTCTCTCATTCTTTATTTCATTTCACACGCCGAACGCATTAGTTAATCACTACTATACAACGTCCCTTATATATACAATTTATAATAGAAAAAAAATGTTCAGGGTTAACTTTTCGATGTCTCCATGGATGTCAGCCCTGTTGGAAAAGAGACGTTTTTACTCTTTTTGTCTTGAGATCAAAAAGACATATAACGTCTTTCTTTCTCGGGCCCGCACGAGATGAAAAGTCCATGTCAGTCGGGCCACAAATAGAACACTATACATTTTTGAGTGTGTTTTTATTTATTTATTTATTTTTTTTCAAAAATGGCCTCTGAAAATGGTTTTGTTGACTAGCGCAATTTGACATACCAGCGATGAAGATGCTGCGGTACTTTTATTAGAAGTGCTGAAGATACTGGTATATTCTCATTTGGGCAGAATTGGAGACTTTTTGTGTGTTGTAGACCTCCTAGTTTCACCTAAAAAATATGAAAATCTTTGATGATTTGAATGAGCTGCAATTTAAAAAAAAGTATAGCATCTAGCAAAAGATGCTGTCTCATGTTTCAACAATTGTCTCCTTTTTCAATAGTTTTGTACGTAAATGTTGGGTAGTATGATCAATTCAAATTCTGACCTATGGTCATTCACGTTCCTTTTGTTTCAATTAACTACTTTTATTTTTAGTCCACTATTTGAATACCTCGATCTTTTATTCCGATACTCTCTTCGGACCTGTTTACATGAGGGAGGGTTTCTCTAGGTAGTAGGACTAACTCTATTGTTATGGGCTCAGAAAACAAAAGTCTTGACCTTACTACCTAGGGGCACCCTACCCCATGTAAACAGGTCCTTATTCCGACGAAGGAAAAACGTCCGAAACGTCGGTTTTTCACTACCATTTCAATGTACTAATTTACAAACTCTTTCAACTGTTAAATGACCAAATTATTGTCTTAGGGAGGACAATGCAGGCAGGCTACAAATTAGCAGAAGAATGAGCGAAGGAGTTTTTGTTTTACAGATACCGTTCCAATTCAGTTATCAAAAATATTGAAAAACAACAAAACGCGCTAAACAAAACCCGCAGTGGTAATTCCAGACGGTTTGAGATCAAGAAGTGGGAAATAAAACACAATGTCGATGATGTGATATGTACTACTAATGTTAATTTTATATCTTACGTGGTTGTGATTCACAAGAATTATGTTGTCCAAAGTAAGATTGCAGTGAACGATTCCCTTCGAGTGAAGATAGTCAACAGCAGAGCAAATCTGTGCACAGAACCTGATCAAATCATCCACCGTGAAGTTATTTCTCTTAAAAAGAACTCCACTCAACCTTTGGCCACTGTAATGCTCATAGTTCTGTAACACAAAAAAAGTTATATTCGATTATGAATGTACTGCGCCCGCACTAACAGATCAAGTTGCAATGACAGTGACGAAGGGGTGAAGGGTGAAGGGTGAAATAAATGAAAACTAATAAGTAAAACGGAGATTTATCTGAGCTACAGTGGTGCTCGTTACTTACAATGACAGTGGCATCGCTTCTTCTAGTGTAACCGAATGTCTTCACCAGGAAAGGGTTGTCCAAGGATTTCAACTTCATGGCGTGATGCTCAGAGTTTTCGTCCAAGTTCGATTGTCTGATCACAAATTTCCTCTGTAAACAAAATGGGCAAATTTGTTTTGTTCACTGAATATTCACGGTTTTTTTATAAGATTACTATTGTAATATTTCAGCAAAAAAGCATTAAAATGATTTACCAAAAACAGCAACATAATGTTGTGTAACAAAGATGGTGGATGAAGCAAGTAAGTGAAATTTGACAAGCAATCTACAATATTAATAATATACCATTTCACTAGTGTCTGTTGTGAAATTAGCAGAATCATCGGAACAAACAGCGTTTTCTGCAGCGTGTTCAACAGCAGTAGGTTTCCTTGGCTTTTTCACATTCATGGGTCGGTTGTCTTTAATATAAATGTAAATCACATCAAACGAAATATTTGACTTGGTAGTCAACATTTCGATGATACAAGAACATAACTCGTAAGCATATTGTACCTGCTTCGTTGCATGACCCAATGAGTCCCTGTAGCTCATTACATATCTGTTTAAATGATATGTCTCTGCTAAAGCAACGTTGCATAAGGTGGTAGTATCCATCTTTCATGTTCTTTTTTTTGTAAGGTATCGTCCAGCGAGTACCTGATTAAATAATAACCCCAAAAGGTCATTAATAAGATGAATACCAAAGGATGATAATTATAATATTTTCAAACTCATTAATTATTCATCAGGGGCCGGTTGCTCAAAGCTCGATTAGTGCTAATCCAGGGTTAACTCTATAGGTTTTCTTAAGAATTAACCCAGGATTAGTGCTAATCGGGCTTTGAGCAACCCAGCCCAGGTATTTATCCAATCCATTGCTGTGATTGGAGTCACCTGATAGACTTCGAAACAGCGGGATGTGCGCGCGTTGAAATCTACAGCGGAGTTTGAAATTATTTCTAGTTTCGCTGCAAACTGAGTAGCGGTGTTTGAAATGTTTCCAGCTCCGCTCTAGAGAGATATTGCTTGAATCATATTAACGTTTACGACAGTTTGCATTTCAGCTGCGCCTCGAACTGGAACTAATTGCGCAGACTTTGAAATGCCGTCCGGTCTTCCTTCTCGGCCTTGAAACATTGCATATATTTCTTGAGGAAGAGATAAAGTCCTGGTCAAACATGACTGAACACGACCGTAAATTGTCCATTCAATGAACATTTTTCATTGCTCAACCCAGTGAACAGCACTGAACACGGTAAACTTATTTGTCTATTTCTAGAGGTATGTTTCTATAATTAAAGCCAATAGGTTCTTTGCATGTGACGTCAAACCAGCCTCATCTGGCATGGAGGACAAAATAAAAGATTCTTGCGCTCTTGGGAGCTGAAATCCATTGTTCTGTCCTCCAGGTTGAGCTGCATTTCAACGAACTGCAAGGTGTCTATAACGTTAGTACTGACATTTGTTTCAATTAAAAGATTTCGCCAGCTTACTTACATTTTCACGAACTGTCAATAAGTCTTTATCAGCGTATGGAACATCTCCACAAGTAATGATCTCGTACATCACACCACCAAATGCATATACATCAGACTCAGATGAGAACAATGGCTGATCTCTAAGTCCCGCAGCATCGGTCCACCTTATAGACTCATCGTCGTCATCCAGGCGAATTCCTCTGTAACCGTGGTAGAACTCGTTGTCATCAACAGCATGTTTTGCACACCCAAATCCAGTCACTTTGATGCACTGTGATGTCTGTCCAACCAACACATGTCCTGAGTTAAGCTTGGTGTGGACGACCTTTTTCTTGTGAACATACTCCATGCATTTGGCGCATCCAAGATAAATCTCCAGAGCCTCCCTGTAAGAAGGTGGATCTCGCTCACGACGTTTCAATAGATAGCTACGCAGATCACCATTTTGAGCATGCTCCATGATCATATGGTATGGCAAACTGTCGATTTTAGCGTCATAAAATTTTGGCACGTGTTCATTGTTCTCGCTGTTGAGGAGCCGACTGATGTACTCTTCATTTTGCAGTTTTCTTTCTTCAGGTGTCGTTTCTTGGTCATGCGCGGTAAACAACCTCGCTGGAGGAGTCACAGAAACTGCTTTGACTGCGATGGGCTTGTCATTGTACATTCCCCTCATTAAAACGTGGCTACCATCTTCCGAAAGCGTCGTTTGCAAAGTGCCATACTCGGAAGTTTTTCCGTGTTGTCTGTGTAACGGTCGACAAGGAGAATTTGATGTGACTCAACATCAAAAGTAAAAGCAGTTTTCATAATATGTCTGGTTACGATACTAACAATCAATCTCGACGTTTTAAAAACTTTTTTGATGCGAATGTCGGCCAGAAACTTTGCAGCATCCGTTCTTGTATCTAAAACAAATTAAAACAAAGTAAATACTAATATAATATAAACAGTTTTATCATAAAACAGCAAGGCGTTTCTTTCTTTTTTTCTTTCTTTCCTTTTTCTTTCTTTTTTTTTCTTTCTTCATTAACTAATTAACTATTCTTATTACTTTGAAAACAAGGGATGTTTGGACACAATGCTCTTTCTTTCCTTTTTCTTTTATTTTTTTTCTTTCTTCATTAACTAATTAAATATTCTTATTACTTTGATTATTACTTGTTCATTTACCTTTCGAGTGATGATTGAATGTCACATCAACAAGTATCTGGCATGTGAGAAGTGCTAGATGCCAATCCTTCTTTTCTCGACTTTGCTTCCACTTTGGTGAAAACAAGGGATGTTTGGACACAATGCTCTTGAACAGTGTGTACGCGGTTGGATGGCATGCGCAGTTTACCTTCGAACAAACAACAAAAAACGTGAGTTTTGTCAGAATCAGGGAATTCTTCATAATTTACAACGGTAGCTCACAACAGTGCTCAAATGAAATGAACCTGACAATTTTGAGTCCCATGACACGCATTTTTTGCCTCCCCTCTCTTTGTGAATCCTCCTTTTTTGCTACCCCAAGCTATGCTATGCTATGTATAGTAATTCCATGATCTCCTCGGGATCGATCTGCTGTTTTTGTAGAGACGTTTAATAGCTAACATCCCTCTATCATCAATACCCTAGAGCCATGTGGTATTATTTATAACTAGTTATTCGGCAAATGTTCCACATTTTCGGTGAGTTAAAGTGCGTTGTACCGAGCTCGAGAGAAGTGTTTAGAAGTGCACGGAGAGAAATGCAGCTAAGAGGCTTTTTACCTTGGCATGCAGCATTTTAATGGCGATTGAGAGATCCACGTTACCATCTTCCATATGGTCCACCTCATTCAAGAATGAATCAACATCCTCATCGGTGAAGTTTTGAAGCATCTCGTTGCACTTATTTAACAGTCTGCTGATGGGCTTCAACATCCGTTTCTTGCTCATCAGACGGTCTTAAAGTTCCAAGATCATTTCTGAAGAAAATCGCTTACGATCCTTTCTTGGACAAGGCCAGCTCTTAAGTAATTTCTCGATCTCTGTCTTGCAAGTTAGAAGTTCCATCTGATCAGTTTCTATGTATGGATACGACAGCCTTTCACATGCTCTCCCTATCAACAATGTGGTTAGAACATTGCAATAGACCTCTAGGCGACGTCTTTGGTCGTACAGCAATTCCTCTCTGAAACTACCACTCACGATTGATTCACGCAGATGTTTCTCTGTGGTTACAATGTGTGCATTTGTGATATCCTTGGCGATGTCCATAAAAATCAACTTGTTAAGCAGCTTGAGGCCAAATTTAGCAACTCGAGGACTTTTCAGAGATGGCGATACAAGTCGGGCCAGCATTTCTAAAGAATCGCTGCTGATACTGCTTGTTTCCATAGCATGATGCTCAATGTGCGGTAGAAGTTTTGTAAGAACAAAATATTCAATTCGATCTTTCTCTGGACCACGAAAGTTTGCAATGTTTTTCAAAAACGCATCGAATTCAGCCAACACTTTAGCTACTGAAATATAAACAAAAAAGGGAGTTACGTTAGTACTTCTAAAGAAGTTAATTTCCAATGGATAACTTGATATATCTAGGTTTGCATGACCGGCTCCTGGCGAGTGCTAGGGAAAACGTTTGTGATTCCCATCATGGGTTTATTTTGGATTATCTTTGGGAAAGTGATTCCAAACGCATTGCCTGGACCAACCTTGGGTTCAAATTTACCCATTTTTTTGCTTTTACTAGAGAAATTTTCCATGCAATTCCCATCTTAGGTAAATTGAGGATTCCATTTTTTATGGTGCTTTAGTAATCCGATAGATTTGTTCATGATTGTATTTCTCATTAGGGATTGACCATTAGATGTTTGAGAGGAGGAGAGGGGTTTGGGCAAATATCCCCCCCCCCCCCAAAAAAAAATCTATCTATCTATCTATCTATCTATCTATCTATCTGTCTGTCTATCTGTCTATCTATCTATCTATCTATCTATCTATCTATCTATCTATCTGTCTGTCTGTCTGTCTGTCTGTCTGTCTGTCTGTCTGTCTGTCTGTCTGTCTGTCTGTCTGTCTGTCTGTCTGTCTGTCTGTCTGTCTGTCTGTCTGTCTGTCTGTCTGTCTGTCTGTCTGTCTGTCTGTCTGTCTGTCTGTCTGTCTGTCTGTCTGTCTGTCTGTCTGTCTGTCTGTCTGTCTGTCTGTCTGTCTGTCTATCCTAACCTCCTTTATCCAGTTGGTTCTGTGAAAATTAAACAAACATACACTTTGAATCAAGTCAAAGACACTATCAACAAGAAAGTTAGTTGTTCTCCTACAATTGTTGCTATTCATTGTGGCACGAATGACTTGGAAAACTCACATCCTGAATCTATTATCAATCAAACAAAAGAGCTATTTGCAATGACAAAGAAACGTTTTCCATCGTCACGTATTATTTACTCTTCGTTATTACCTCGCCAAGATCAATTACAACATCATGCCAACAAAGTTAACTACGAACTTAACACTCATTGCAGTTCAAACAATATTACATTTATTTCTCACAGCCATATTCATAAACCATCTCAATTTTATGACAACAAACACCTGAACCATCATGGTGTTAAGTTTTTCGCTAAAAGTCTCAACACGCAAGCTAAACAATCGCGTTCTCAGCTATTCAATCGTCACACCAATCCTCCATTACAACAACAGAGACAACCACCGCTAAAGACCAAGACCTCTAAAATCTGCTTCACTACAACAGGCATCACAACAACATGACAATCAACCAGAGCACTTCAATTCATCCATTCGTCCCTCCTATGCTCAAGCTTTGTCAAGACCTCCACCGTCTCCACACCTTTCTGTTGGTAACACAGTCCTACCTTCTCCATTGAGAACTTTGATAAGTCAGTTACAGATGTTTCTTTAAACCTTGTTAAGTATATACATACATATCTATACATATTAGTTTCAACTTTTTTTTTCTGTCTCTCCGTTTTTTTAATGGTACTATTATTATTATTTTTATTATTATTATTATTTTTATTATTATTTTTATTATTATTATATTTTTTTTATATGATTGTCATTATTACAAGGCATTTAAATGAAGAAAACATAATAATGATAATATGATTATATTTTATTCTGAGGAGCTGTTTCCTTGTACATCGTACATTTTTTCAAAGTATCATTTTAGCATCTTATTACATTTTACATATCTTATCTATCTTATTATAGATTAATCATATATTGTTTATATTTTTATTATAGATTAATCATATATCGTTTATATCTTATTATAGATTAATCATATATCGTTTATATTTCTTGATATATTGCTTTTAATAGCTTAAACCGATTATGTTAGATTTCGATAAACGGATATCCTTTTGTTCTTGGAACATTAACGGTTTGTATAGCAAAGTTCTAGGAAACAAAAGTGATTACATTGATTTTAAGGACATTGTAAGTAAGCATGATTTTATTATACTTACTGAAACCTGGACAAATGCTATTCCAAAGGTAGAAAACTACTGCGCAATAACAGTTTGCCCTCATAAAAAGCAAGGTAAAAGCGGTCGTAATTTATGGCGCGCCGTTTGTTTCAAAATTTATACAAAATAACTTTTAGACTGAAAATAGCTTTGGTTGGAAAAAAACCTTTGGTGTAAATAAGGTTTGATACGCAACACAATCTATTACATGCCGAAAAAAACATTTAATAATAAAATATATATTTGATCACCATGAAATTTATTTGATGGTCAAAACATCTTTTAGATGTCAGAAAATGATTTGATGGTCCAAATATCTATTGGAAGTCAAAAATCTATTTGATGTTCAAAAAACCTATTTGATGGTCAAAAAACCTATTTGATGGTCAAAAAAATCATTCCGTAGATGTCGAAAAAACTATTTGATGGTCAAAAAACCTATTTGATGCCGAAAAAAGTATTTGATGGTCACAAAATCTATTTGATGTCAAAAAAAAGTATTTGATGGTCACAAAATCTATTTGATGTCAAAAAAAAGTATTTGATGGTGACAAAATCTATTTGATGAAGAAAAAAGTATTTGATGCTCACAAATCTATTTCATGACGAAAAAAGTATTTGATGGTCACAAAATCTATTGGATGACGAAAAAAGTATTTGATGGTCACAAAATCTATTTGATGACGAATAAAGTATTTGATGGTCACACAATCTATTTGATGACGAAAGAAGTATTTGATGGTCACGCAATCTATTTGATGACGAAAAAGTTATTTGATGGTCACAAAATCTATTTGATGACGAGAAAAGCATTTGAAGATCACAAAATCTATTGGATGACGAAAAAAACATTTAATAATAAAATATATATTTGATCACCATGAAATTTATTTGATGGTCAAAACATCTTTTAGATGTCAGAAAATGATTTGATGGTCCAAATATCTATTGGAAGTCAAAAATCTATTTGATGTTCAAAAAACCTATTTGATCGTCAAAAAACCTATTTGATGGTCAAAAAAATCATTCCGTAGATGTCGAAAAAACTATTTGATGGTCAAAAAACCTATTTGATGCCGAAAAAAGTATTTGATGCTCACAAAATCTATTTGATGTCAAAAAAAGTATTTGATGGTCACAAAATCTATTTGATGTCAAAAAAAAGTATTTGATGGTCACAAAATCTATTTGATGTCAAAAAAAAGTATTTGATGGTCACAAAATCTATTTGATGACGAAAAAAGTATTTGATGGTCACAAAATCTATTTGATGTCAAAAAAAAGTATTTGATGGTGACAAAATCTATTTGATGTCAAAAAAAAGTATTTGATGGTCACAAAATCTATTTGATGACGAATAAAGTATTTGATGGTCACACAATCTATTTGATGACGAAAGAAGTATTTGATGGTCACGCAATCTATTTGATGACGAAAAAGGTATTTGATGGTCACAAAATCTATTTGATGACGAGAAAAGTATTTGATGATCACAAAATCTATTGGATGACGAAAAAAACATTTAATAATAAAATATATATTTGATCACCATGAAATTTATTTGATGGTCAAAACATCTTTTAGATGTCAGAAAATGATTTGATGGTCCAAATATCTATTGGAAGTCAAAAATCTATTTGATGTTCAAAAAACCTATTTGATGGTCAAAAAACCTATTTGATGGTCAAAAAAATCATTCCGTAGATGTCGAAAAAACTATTTGATGGTCAAAAAACCTATTTGATGCCGAAAAAAGTATTTGATGCTCACAAAATCTATTTGATGTCAAAAAAAGTATTTGATGGTCACAAAATCTATTTGATGTCAAAAAAAAGTATTTGATGGTCACAAAATCTATTTGATGTCAAAAAAAAGTATTTGATGGTCACAAAATCTATTTGATGACGAAAAAAGTATTTGATGGTCACAAAATCTATTTGATGTCAAAAAAAAGTATTTGATGGTCACAAAATCTATTTGATGACGAAAAAAGTATTTGATGGTCACAAAATCTATTTGATGTCAAAAAAAAGTATTTGATGGTGACAAAATCTATTTGATGTCAAAAAAAAGTATTTGATGGTCACAAAATCTATTTGATGTCAAAAAAAAGTATTTGATGGTCACAAAATCTATTTGATGACGAAAAAAGTATTTGATGGTCACAAAATCTATTGGATGACGAAAAAAGTATTTGATGCTCACAAAATCTATTTGATGACGAAAAAAGTATTTGATGGTCACAAAATCTATTTGATGTCAAAAAAAAGTATTTGATGGTCACAAAATCTATTTGATGACGAAAAAAGTATTTGATGGTCACAAAATCTATTGGATGACGAAAAAAGTATTTGATGCTCACAAAATCTATTTGATGACGAAAAAAGTATTTGATGGTCACAAAATCTATTGGATGACGAAAAAAGTATTTGATGGTCACAAAATCTATTTGATGTCAAAAAAAAGTATTTGATGGTCACAAAATCTATTTGATGTCAAAAACAGTATTTGATGGTGACAAAATCTATTTGATGAAGAAAAAAGTATTTGATGCTCACAAATCTATTTCATGACGAAAAAAGTATTTGATGGTCACAAAATCTATTGGATGACGAAAAAAGTATTTGATGGTCACAAAATCTATTTGATGACGAATAAAGTATTTGATGGTCACACAATCTATTTGATGACGAAGGAAGTATTTGATGGTCACGCAATCTATTTGATGACGAAAAAGGTATTTGATGGTCACAAAATCTATTTGATGACGAGAAAAGTATTTGATGATCACAAAATCTATTGGATGACGAAAAAAGTATTTGATGGTCACAAAATCTGTTGGATGACGAAAAAAATATTTGATGGTCACAAAATCTATTTGATGTCAAAAAAAGTATTTGATGGTGACAAAATTTATTGGATGAAGAAAAAGTATTTCATGGTCACAAAATCTATTTGATGACGAATAAAGTATTTGATGGTCACAAAATCTATTTGATGACGAAAAAAGTATTTGATGGTCACAAAATCTATATGATGACGAAAAAAGTATTTGATGGTCACAAACTCTATTGGATGACGAAAAAAGTATTTGATGGTCACAAAATCTATTTGATGACGAAAAAAGTATTTGATGGTTAGCTGCAAGGGACGATACGCCGATCGTGTCTAAAAGTACACACGAGTGACCACGAGTGACCACGGATGACCACGAGTGACCACGAGTGACCACGAATGACCACGAGTGACCACGAATGACCACGAGTGACCACGAATGAGAAAATGAAAAAAACGACAAATTAAAAAGAGAAAATATGAAAAAAGTCAAAAAAGGCATATTAAACAAAAAATAAAATAGTAAAAAGTAAATAAACAAATACTAGAATAAGTAAATAAACGTTCAAATTTTCTCGTGTTATTACTAAATAATTGAATTATGAATTAAAGAATTTATTGGCAAATATGAATATAACTCAATTGTGACCACATGCCGGTGGATACGGTGAGTGTGGAAGACTTTCAAAATGGGCTGATTGCCACCCATGATGAGACGATATATACAGAAACAACACATCAAATGAGCTATGAAACATAATGGTGGAAATTCCTGATCAGCTGAGGGATTAGATCAATATATGAATTACCCTTATAAAAGTCTTCCATGGTTGCATGTGGACCCACATTTACCAAACAAATGCGTGTGCATATACTAGAATAACAAAGTGACTGAGTTGAAAACTAGCAAAAACAAACGACCTGTCATGTCAAAATGATAGCAACAGGAAGATATATGACATTTGTGGTTTTGAACAGTAAACTGGATAGAATATACTCTGCGTAGAAAAGTGGCTCTGCACGCAGAGTAGATAGAATAGAAAACTTGTGGTGTTTTCCATAACAAATCTCCTTTTTTGTAGTACCCCGTGTTCATAATTTATAGAACTAATTACAAAAGACTAATTGCATGCTTTTCATGACAAACACGTAATGATTGCAAACAAAGAAAAGATAAGAACCGTACACTAAATGCAGATACGTGTATATTATCATAAACGATTTAATTTTCACGCTTCATATAAGCTGCGAGAATCAAATGTGACTTGTACTATAATGCTACTTTTATTTAAATTGTACTTATTTGAGATAAACTATAGTAACTGTGATACAATAAGTAATATCTTAAAATATTTCGTTATATTTTGGAAACGTTATATCTACTCGTTCCTGTTCCAAGTACTGAAAAGCATCAGAATTAATATTCATGTTTATTTTTTTTTATTTGTGTTAAATATGTTTTTTTCACTTTTTCATTTTTTCAATTTTCTCGCTACATATTCATCAATTCTCTCTTTATTACTTTGTTTATTTAATAATTTTTAATTAATTTATTTCATTTTGCATTTATTTTTTATTTGTGTTTACTATGTCTCATTCGCGTTTCCATTTTCTCATTTCTCTCATTTTTTTACTTCTAATTTCTCGCTATTTTTCATTTTCTCATTCGTGGTCACTCGTGGTCATCCGTGGTCACTCGTGGTCACTCGTGGTCATCCGTGGTCACTCGTGGTCACTCGTGGTCACTCGTGTGTACTTTTAGACACGATCCGATACGCCACACTAGAGACCACACAAAACAGGAAACTCTGCTCGCTCATGTGACTGATAAAATTCCAGAAAGTGTAACTTTGCGGTTTTAAATGTCCAAGACAATAAAATGCCGATCTCCGGTTTTTGCGTTTCGCATGAAATTGTTCTTTTGTAATAAGTTCTATGATGTATAAGAAGGTTGTTATGGCGCGCTGTTTGTTTCAAAATTTATACAAAATAACTTTTAGACTGAAAATAGCTTTGGTTGGAAAAAAACCTTTGGTGTAAATAAGGTTTGATACGCAACACAATCTATTACATGCCGAAAAAAACATTTAATAATAAAATATATATTTGATCACCATGAAATTTATTTGATGGTCAAAACATCTTTTAGATGTCAGAAAATGATTTGATGGTCCAAATATCTATTGGAAGTCAAAAATCTATTTGATGTTCAAAAAACCTATTTGATGGTCAAAAAACCTATTTGATGGTCAAAAAAATCATTCCGTAGATGTCGAAAAAACTATTTGATGGTCAAAAAACCTATTTGATGCCGAAAAAAGTATTTGATGGTCACAAAATCTATTTGATGTCAAAAAAAGTATTTGATGGTCACAAAATCTATTTGATGTCAAAAAAAAGTATTTGATGGTCACAAAATCTATTTGATGTCAAAAAAAAGTATTTGATGGTCACAAAATCTATTTGATGACGAAAAAAGTATTTGATGGTCACAAAATCTATTTGATGACGAAAAAACTATTTGATGGTTAAAAAAGCAATCAGTTGCCGAAAAACTGGTTTGATGGATTATTTTTTTCCAGAAGGAGGAATATCATGAGTTTTTTGAACTGTTGATTACAAATACTAAAAATTAAATGCTTGCAACACAAACATACATGAATGCAATGCAAACAAAGTACGACGGTCACGCCGAGTTGTAAAACTAATACCAACTAATTAAACATTATTTAAGGAACACTTTCTGAAGCGAATCAAAGCAATGGCAATGAAATACGCAGAACTTTCACTATAAACCATAATTCAATCGTGTGCACTCAATAGGATGTGATGGAATTCGATGTAATCAAACTACCACATGCTGTGTGAGATTTGGATAAACAACAACAACAAGATAAAAGGATCTTGTCTCAAAGTACACACGAGTGACCACGAGTGACCACGGATGACCACGGATGACCACGAATGACCACGAATGACCACGAGTGACCACGAATGAGAAAATGAAAAAAGCGACAAATTCAAAAGAGAAAATATGAAATAAGTCAAAAAAGGCATATTAAACACAAAAAAATAAAATAAATAAATACAAAATGAAATAGCAAAAAATAAATAAACAAATAAAAATAAATAAAGAAACAAATAAATAAATAAACGTTCAAATTTTCTCGTGTTATTACTAAATGAGTGAATGAATAAAATAATTTAATGGCAAATATGAATATAACTCAATTGTGACCACATGCCGGTGGATACGGTGAGTGTGGAAGACTTTCAAAATGGGCTGATTGCCACCGATAATGAGACGATATACAGAAACAACACATCAAATAAGCTATAAAACATAATGGTGTAAATTCCCGAGCTGCTAGGGATTAGGTCAATATGAATTACCCTTATAATGGTTGCATGTGGACCCACATTTACCGATCTACTAGAATAACAAAGTGATGAGTTGAAAACTAGCAAAAACAAACGACCTGTCATGTCAAAATGATAGCAACAGGAAGATATATGACATTTGTGGTTTTGTTTACGTTACTTTAGTGTACGGTTCTTATCTTTTCTTTGTTTGCATTATCCAGATACGTATATATTATCATAAACGATTCAATTTAGAAACGAGAATCAAATGTGACTTGTATTATAATGCTACTTTTAATTGTACTTATTTGAGATAAACTATAGTAACTGTGATACAATAAGTAATATCTTAAGCTACATTTTTTTTGGACAGCACTTCTTGTAGCGAGATATTGATTCAAATGTGATTTAACGGTATGTTAAAATGTTTCGTTATATTTTGAAAACGTTATATCCACTCGTTCCTGTTCCAAGCACTGAAAAGCATCAAAATTAATATTCATGTTTATTTTTTTTATTTGTGTTAAATATGTTTTTTTCACTTTTTCATTTTTTCAATTTTCTCGCTACATATTCATCAATTCACTCTTTATTACTTTGTTTAATAATTTTTAATTCATTTATTTCATTTTGTATTTATTTTTTATTTGCGTTTACTATGTCTCATTCGCGTTTCCATTTTCTCATTTATCTCATTTTTTCACTTTTAATTTTTCGCTATTTTTCATTTTCTCACTCGTGGTCACTCGTGGTCATTCATGGTCATTCGTGGTCACTCGTGGTCATCCGTGGTCACTCGTGTGTACTTTTAGACAAGATCAGATAAAAGTAATGAGCAAATGGATTAGTGCATTCCTCAGCTAATACAATCAATACATCAATCATTACTGAAAGCAATGGCATTCACACAGCTACCATAATCCACTCAGAAGGAAATGGAATGAAAAATAAGGAAATATTAGAAACCCGCTCGTTCCCGAGAATGACAACACCATTTTCCGAGTGTGCGCAGTGCGTTTTTAACCCGTGCCTGAAAAAAGAGCATAACGGTATAACACAATATTACAAAAAAATTTTGCTAAGGGACGGACCATTAGATATTTGAGGGGGGGGGGGGTGGATTTTTTTTGTGCAGGATATTTTTTCCCATGTGATGTCTGTGCAGGATATTTTCTTCTTCCCTGTACGATATTTTTTTTATTTGCACATCTGCCGTGCACAAGTATCACTGTATTGATGATTTTTGGACAGGTTCTAGTTATTATTGTATTGAGTGTAATACATCAAAATTACAATTGTTCCGAAGATTGAGAGCTTTAAATGAGATGTAAATACGATATACAAGATCTTAGTGTGATAGTAAAAAGTCTCAATACGTTCAGACTGTTCATATATAATCATACTTTTTTCATCTCTCATTTCAATTTCTCGTCCCATCTTATTTTTCCTTCCATTTCCTTCTGAGTGGATTAAGATAGCTTTGTTCATGCCATTGCTTTCAGTAATGATTGATGTATTGATTTTATTAGCTGAGGAATGCACTAATCCATTTGCTCATTACTTTTATCTTGTTGTGGTTGTTTATCCAAATCTGACACAGCATGTGGCAGTTTGATTACATCGAATTCCATCACATCTTATTGAGTGCACACGGTTGAATTATGGTTTATAGTGAAAGTTTTTGACCATCAAATACCTTTTTTCGACATCTAAAAGATATTTTCACCATCAAATACTTTTTTCGTCATCAAATAGATTTTATGACCACCAAATACTTTTCTCGCCATCAAATAGATTGCGTGACCATCAAATACTTCCTTCGTAATCAAATAGATTGTGTGACCATCAAATACTTTATTCGTCATCAAATAGATTTTGTGACCATCAAATACTTTTTTCGTCATCCAATAGATTTTGCGACCATCAAATACTTTTTTCTTCATCAAATAGATTTTGTCACCATCAAATACTTTTTTTGACATCAAATAGATTTTGTGACCATCAAATACTTTTTTTTTGACATCAAATAGATTTTGTGACCATCAAATACTTTTTTCGTCATCAAATAGATTTTGTAAGCATCAAATACTTTTTTCGTCATCCAATAGATTTTGTGACCATCAAATACTTTTTTTGACATCAAATAGATTTTGTGACCATCAAATACTTTTTTTTGACATCAAATAGATTTTGTGACCATGAAATACTTTTTTCGGCATCAAAATAGATTTTGTGACCATCAAATACTTTTTTCGTCATCAAATAGATTTTGTGACCATCAAATACTTTTTTTGACATCAAATAGATTTTGTCACCATCAAATACTTTTTTTTGACATCAAATAGATTTTGTGACCATGAAATACTTTTTTCGTCATCCAATAGATTTTGTGACCATCAAATACTTTTTTCGTCATCAAATAGATTTTGAGACCATCAAATACTTTTTTTTGACATCAAATAGATTTTGTGACCATCAAATACTTTTTTCGTCATCAAATAGATTTTGTGAGCATCAAATACCTTTTTCGTCATCAAATAGATTTTGTGACCATCAAATACTTTTTTTTTGACATCAAATAGATTTTGTGACCATCAAATACTTTTTTCTTCATCAAATAGATTTTGTCACCATCAAATACTTTTTTTGACATCAAATAGATTTTGTGACCATCAAATACTTTTTTTTGACATCAAATAGATTTTGTGACCATCAAATACTTTTTTCTTCATCAAATAGATTTTGTGAGCATCAAATACTTTTTTCGTCATCCAATAGATTTTGTGACCATCAAATACTTTTTTTGACATCAAATAGATTTTGTGACCATCAAATACTTTTTTCGTCATCCAAAAGATTTTGTGACCATCAAATACTTTTTTTTGACATCCAATAGATTTTTTGACCATCAAATACTTTTTTCGTCATCCAATAGATTTTGTGAGCATCAAATACTTTTTTCGTCATCCAACAGATTTTGTGACCATCAAATACTTTTTTCGTCATCCAATAGATTTTGTGACCATCAAATACTTTTTTCATCATCCAATAGATTTTGTGACCATCAAATACTTTATTCGTCATCAAATAGATTTTGTGACCATCAAATACTTTTTTTTGACATCAAATAGATTTTGTGACCATCAAATACTTTTTTTGACATCAAATAGATTTTGTGACCATCAAATACTTTTTTCGGCATCAAATAGGTTTTTTGACCATCAAATAGTTTTTTCGACATCTACGGAATGATTTTTTTGACCATCAAATAGGTTTTTTGACCATCAAATAGGTTTTTTGACATCAAATAGATTTTGTGACCATCAAATACTTTTTTCTTCATCAAATAGATTTTGTGACCATCAAATACTTTTTTTGATATCAAATAGATTTTGTCACCATCAAATACTTTTTTTGACATCAAATAGATTTTGTGACCATCAAATACTTTTTTCTTCATCAAATAGATTTTGTGACCATCAAATACTTTTTTTGACATCAAATACATTTTGTGACCATCAAATACTTTTTTTTGACATCCAATAGATTTTGTGAACATCAAATACTTTTTTTGACATCAAATAGATTTTGTGACCATCAAATACTTTTTTTTGACATCCAATAGATTTTGTGAACATCAAATACTTTTTTCGTCATCCAAAAGATTTTGTGACCATCAAATACTTTTTTTGACATCAAATAGATTTTGTGACCATCAAATACTTTTTTCGTCATCCAAAAGATTTTGTGACCATCAAATACTTTTTTTTGACATCCAATAGATTTTTTGACCATCAAATACTTTTTTCGTCATCCAATAGATTTTGTGAGCATCAAATACTTTTTTCGTCATCCAAAAGATTTTGTGACCATCAAATACTTTTTTCGTCATCCAATAGATTTTGTGACCATCAAATACTTTTTTCATCATCCAATAGATTTTGTGACCATCAAATACTTTATTCGTCATCAAATAGATTTTGTGACCATCAAATACTTTTTTTTGACATCAAATAGATTTTGTGACCATCAAATACTTTTTTTGACATCAAATAGATTTTGTGACCATCAAATACTTTTTTCGGCATCAAATAGGTTTTTTGACCATCAAATAGTTTTTTCGACATCTACGGAATGATTTTTTTGACCATCAAATAGGTTTTTTGACCATCAAATAGGTTTTTTGAACATCAAATAGATTTTTGACTTCCAATAGATATTTGGACCATCAAATCATTTTCTGACATCTAAAAGATGTTTTGACCATCAAATAAATTTCATGGTGATCAAATATATATTTTATTATTAAATGTTTTTTTCGGCATGTAATAGATTGTGTTGCGTATCAAACCTTATTTACACCAAAGGTTTTTTTCCAACCAAAGCTATTTTCAGTCTAAAAGTTATTTTGTATAAATTTTGAAACAATCGGCGCGCCATACTATTGAGCCTTTCCGAAATGCAATGGAGTCTAATGACGTTAAAATGTTAGTAAATAACTTTCTCTTGAGCAGTTTCAATGAAACAACTTCTGAATCAATTAAGGGTGCAGTCCGTAGTGTACAATCAATTTTTACAAAAGTTTCTAATATGTCATTAAAATTACGAAATTTTAAACAAACAAACAAAACCAAATCACTAAAGGCTAGCAATAAAAAATGGTTTGATTTTGATTGTAAAAAAGCTACAAAGGAACTACGAATTCTTTCTAATCAAAAGCACTCCAATCCTTCTGATCCTTATTTGCGTCAACTTTATAACTATAAATTAAAAAGTTTCAAAAAATTGCTTAAGATAAAAAAATACAATTTCCATCAAGATAAATTGCATGAACTCCAAATTAACTCAGAATCTTTACGTTTTTGGAAAATATTGAAATCGTCTCAGAAATACCGGAAGTTCTATACCTCCTATAAGTGAACAAAACTGGATTGATCATTTTACAAAATTACACGAGAAATCACAATTGACATCGGAACAGTCTATTATTGAACAAAACTTAATAAACCTAGAAAAAAAAATTCTGGAATAAATGATATTCTAAATTCTCCAATAACTGATGATGAAATTCGCTCGTGTGTCAAGTTTTTGAAAAACAATAAAGCCGCTGCCTCAGATAGAATAAAAAATGAAATGATTCGCTCTACCATAGATAGTATAAGCTTTGTATACGTCAAACTTTTTAATTTAATTCTAAAATCTGGTATCTTTCCAGAGGCTTGGTGCATCGGTTCTTTAACACCAATATTTAAAAGTGGAGATTTATCAGACACTAATAATTATCGAGGTATATGTGTCTCTAGCTGTTTAGGGAAATTTTTCACCGTCATTCTCAATAGACGACTTTTAAATCATGTACAACGGGAGTCTATTTTACATAATTCTCAAATTGGTTTCATGCCTGGCAACCGGACTACTGATCACATTTTTAGTCTCCGAACAATAGTTGATAGGTATGTAAAGGATACTAGTTGTGATAAAATATATGCTTGTTTTATTGATTTCAAAAAAGCGTTTGATTCAGTTTGGCATGAAGGTTTGTTAACACGTTTACTGAGTTACAATATTGACGGTCATTTTTACTATCTTATAAAAAATCTATATTCTAAATCAAAATGTTTTATAAAACTTGGAACGAAAAGAACTAAGACATTTGATTATACTCGAGGTGTCCGACAAGGATGCATTTTAAGACCATTATTATTCAATTTGTATCTAAATGAATCAAACACCAAGATCAGATCCAATATTTCTTCCAAATCGCACCAAACTGACTTCTCTTTTGTATGCAGATGATTTAATCTTATTATCAAAATCAAAAGAGGGTCTACAAAATTGCATTAATACCGTTTCGAAATTTTGCAGTAAATGGCAAATGAAAATAAACGAAAAGAAATCAAAAGTCATGATTTTTGCTAAGAAAGCGTGCAAAAAAGCTAATCAAGCTTCTTTTATTATAAATGACAGTAATCTTGATGTTGTGAGTGAATTCACATATTTAGGTGTTAAACTAAGCTCGACTGGCAATTTTGATATACATTTAAAACAAACAAGAGAAAAAGCGATACATGCTTTATTCAAATTAACTAAGAATGTTGATTAAAAAAAATTAAAGCCGCATCAGGCAAACAGACTATTTGATTCAATGATAGCTCCCATCTTAACATATGGATGCGAAGTTTGGGGTGCTTATCAAAAACAAAACTTTGACAAATGGGACAAAAGCCAAACAGAAAAAGTACATTTACGTTATTATAAACACTATCTTGGTGTCAATAGAAGAGCGTCGAATATTGCTAGCCGATCAGAACTCGGCAGATTTCCACTAAAAATCTTTATTGATACTTTGATCTTAAAATTCTACAACCATTTGCTTACCTTACCTGAAGATTCTGTAGCTAAACAAACATTCTTAATTTCTAAATCATTATTCTCCCGAAATAAGTTATGTTTTCACTCAAATCTTCAAGACATGCTTCAATTTTATAAACTAGGGGAGTTAGGTCTGTTCAAAAATAATTTGATCACAAACAAAACTCTTCAAGATTTTGTTTGTAAAATGAAAACTCAATATTTTGAAAAATGGAAAGTCGATGTTTCTTCATCCAGTAAACTTCAATTTTTCTCCATTTTCAAGGATAATTATGAAGTCGAACCTTATTTAAACATAATTGTCAATTTTGATCAAAGAAGACAATACACAAAACTGAGAATTAGCAATCACAAACTTGCGATTGAATCCGGCCGATTTCATAAGACCAGTATTGAAGATCGCCTTTGTACGTTGTGCAATGATCATAAGATTGAATCAGAGATCCATATGTTATATAATTGCGCATACTTTGGTGATTTACGAAAAGAATTACTTAACAAAATTGGAATCAGTATCGATGATCATGATCAATCAGATTATTCAAAACTTACATTTGATTTATTCCATTCAACTGACGAAACGACCATTCAATATCTCTCTAAATTTATTTTTAAGTGCTTTAAATATCGAGAAGAAAAATTAAATAGCCAGTAAACCTTTATTCTTTGGAATAACATTTGCATTTTCAATCAATTTCATTATTACATATATTACATTAAATCCCTTTATATTATTAATCAAATGACTAATCTCAAGCGAGATCATATATCTAAACATTTGTAGCAACGTATATTTCAACATTTAATAAGATATTTTTCAGTGATTATTTTAAATCACTGTTGACATGATTGATAGAATCAAACCTTATCTACTTATCTACTTATGCTAGATAATGGACAATTGATAGTTAAAGTTATATATATTATCTATTCGTTAGAAATAATTTTGCTTTGACAATACCTGTAAATGTTGAGGTCATGTTAAGGTGGTAGATATGGATGAATTGGGTCTTTTTATAAGAAAAAAATAAAATAAAAATATTCCATTTTCCTCCAAAATACTTAGATAGGTGTATACTATATACTTTTTTGTATGAAATTATCTGAAATAGATGTGTAAAATTTCACACCTAAGGTGCGAAAATCCCACAGGCACCCCAACTGACTATTTGATTTTTGTTAAATAACTCGATAAATTAAAAAAAATTTAAAGAAAAAACTAAAGAGATTTTAATCTAGTTAGAAATTGCAAGTTTCTACCGCAGCCTAGAGAGAAAAAAATTAATCTGTTGGCGCCAGATAAAAATTACCACATAAGTCTCTGAAAAGTTCACTTTTAGTAAATATGCTCTGGGATGCTGTGAAAATGTCCATAAATAAGTGAATTTTTACTGTGAAAAGTTTTATAGTTATTGGTTGTAATGAAGGTAACATATTGAATGAATAGCTACGCTTGTGGGGCTTCTGTCATCCAAATTGCGAAGAAAAAACGTCTTCAAACGATTTGACGGCCGCCATTTTGCTTGATTTATATAAGAGTCAATATGTAGTCGTGTTAGATTTAAAACCAATCGATAATGCTACGTAAAACTCGAAATATCTACGAATCAAGCGCTGACGCCATTGTCACGCTATTTTGGTCAAAACATACAGTTGCCATAGGAACGTGTGACTGCGCGTGCACTTTGGTCAAATGTAACATGAGGCCAGAATAGTTTGTGACGCGAATTTTTTATTATTACGCTCTACTTCTTCACGATTTTATGGCTTTCAGTGATAAAATTAATTCTTCTAGTGCTACAGGTATCGGCAGTGGCTGAAGATTGACCTTTTCCACCGGGAAACTTACAAAGCATGGTTAAGTTTCAAATGGACAAACGATGGAAATTTGAGAATGTTGGACAAGCTTCGTCGTATAGTATGTCACCATTCAATCAAACATTATTGCGTTACTTGAAAGTAAATGTGATTTTTCACGATGTTCCCGCAAGAAAAAATAAAGACTATATTAGAGAAAGTTGTTTGGATAATCATTTATTATCATTTTGTGACAAGAAAATGGGGTCTGAGTCATCCATATCTACCACCTTAATAAAGCATATCTATCTACTTATCTATCTATCCAGACACCCGGTGTGTAGGTTCAATAACCCCCATCTTTAAAAGCGGAGATCGCGATGATCCCAACAACTATAGAGGCATATGTGTTTCAAGTTGTTTAGGAAAATTTTTTACACTAATAATGAATAAACGTTTATTAAATTTTGCAGCAAAGAATGACTTCACAAATCTCAAATAGGTTTTTTACCAAATTATAGGACAACGGATCATATTTTTACACTCAGGACAATTATTGATAAATACGTAAAAAATGCGAGGAATGGCAAAATATATGCATGTTTCATTGACTTTAAAAAAGCATTTGACTCCATATGGCATGTTGGTTTATTTGTTCAATTATTACAAAATAATATAAATGGAAAATTCTATCAATTGATACAAAATATATACTCTAAGAGTTCTTGTTTTATTAAATTAGGTCAAAAAAGAACAAAAACGTTTGATTACAACTGCGGAGTACGACAAGGATGAATTATCAGTCCATTTTTATTTAATCTTTACTTAAATGAACTACCAAAATTGCTTGATACAACACCTCATAATGATCCAATATTTTTTCAAATGGTTCAAAATTATCTTCCTTGCTATATGCTGATGATTTGGTTTTATTATCGCATTCGCGTAAAGGTTTACAAAACAATTTAAATGCCATCTCCAAATTCTGCAAGGAATGGAAAATGATTGTAAATGAGAAAAAATCCAAAACAATGATTTTTTCTAACAAAAAAGTTACACAACAACCGTTTATGTACTATATAAAAAACGAGCAGCAGTGTTTTATCAAGTATAAAAACTCGAGCGCAGCGAGAGTTTTTATACTTGATAAAACACGTCCTGCGAGTTTTTTATATGACTTCAAAAACTCCAACACTTATAAAACCAAATATTTCAAATACAATTTTGAAAAATAAGCGAGAAAAGTTATAAAATTGACTAGTGGTCATTCTGATCATGCGCAGAATTTCTAATGTGTGTTGAATATACGTCCCACATTTGAGTCTGGTCCTTGAGAGTTCAAGGGGGACAAACTTTCTTAAATAACAGGTTCAATTCCTTGGACCATTTTGGTCACATGATTGAACAGAGGTTGCTTCGTACCATTCAAAGTAATCTCATTACTATTCAATGAACCTTTATATAAAGACTCTAGAGTCTTTATATAAAGATTCATTGAATACAAATGAGAGTATTTTATGGGTATAAAACCTCATGCATGTGACCAAAATTGGACCACGGATTGGACTAGATGCTTATGAATTATTAATGAGTTTTTGAATTTGAATTCAAAAACTCTCGATTCAGTAAATGAATTCACATATATTGGTGTTAAAATGAGCTCAACAGGTAATTTTAATCCTCATTTAAAACAAATAAAAGAAAAGGCTTTACACGCTTTTTTCAAAATAACGCGAAAAATTGATTTAAAAAAACTAAGACCATCGCAAGCCAATAAGATTTTTGACTCCTTTGTTTCTCCAATTTTAACTTATTCTAGTGAAATTTGGAGTCTATATTCAAATCAAAGTTTTGAAAAATGGGACAAAACTGAAGTAGAAAAATCCCATTTACGTTTTTGTAGATATTTCTTGGGGGTAAGCAATAAGGCCTCCAATGTTGCATGTAGAGGTGAACTCGGGAGATTTCCCTTGAAAATTTTCATCGATAAGTTATCTATTAAGTTTTTTAATCATTTAATTTGCTTATCTGATGATACATTAGCAAAACAGTCGCTGTTGATGTCTTTTTCCTTATTCAAGAGAAAGAAAAAATGTTATTTCTCAAACTTAAAACAAATGCTAGATCGTGTTGATTCATCAATCTGGCCAGTTTCAATAGAGCGTGTAATTGATAATGACACCGTAATGAATCTCGAATCATCAATGAAAAATAACTATTTTCAAGTTTGGAAAAACGTTTTAAAAAACTCTTCTAAGCTTTCTTTTTATAGCACATTCAAAGAATTTTATGAACAAGAACCGTATCTAAATATATTAAGAAATTTTGAACAAAGGCGACTTTTTACAAAATTTAGAATAAGTAATCACCAACTAGCAATTGAGACGGGTAGATATTATAATATCCCAAGGGATGATAGATTGTATTCAGTTTGCAAAACAAACATGATTGAAACCGAACAACATCTCATCCTTCACTGTCCAACTTATTCTAACTTTCGTTCTGAATTCCAGTCCAAACTAAAAGAAAAGATTGATTTCTCTACAGACTATGTTCAGACTTTGACAAAATCTACAGATGAGTCTGTTTTAATGTATTTTTCAATTTTCATCTGGAAATGTTTTCAGTTCCAAAAACAAAAACTCACAAAGTAACATAATCCATTAGATATTCCATTGCGCATTTAATTAATTCATTAACCCTATATTATTCATAAATAATGCACATATATTTTAACATATAATACATATGATTCTTTTAGATCATTGAACAAATGATTCAATTTAAATCAAGTTTATTTGATTGATAATTCTATAGTAGTTTTAAACATTTAAGTATTTTAATTAAATCATATATATTTATACATTTTCATATTTTTTTTAATCAAAACTTTATGTCTATTACTAGATAATTTGGCGATTGTATTAATTAATTTAGATCAATGACAATGTGATTAATACCAATTGTACAAAATAGTTATACATCTATACATTTATAGTTATACATTTAGTTATACATTTAGTTATAGTTATAGTTATAGTTATACATTTATGCATTTATAATTCACTTAAACTAGCTTTGACAATGTCTGTAAAATATTGAGATCATGTCAATAAAGCCTATTCACTATCTGTCTGTCCGTCTGTCTGTCTGTCCGTCTGTCCGTCTGTCCGTCCGTCCATCTATATATATATCTTATCAGAGAGAAAAAATCGTGCACGTCAAATGTGCATGCCAACATCTTATGGTCCATCTCTTAATGTTCAGTTCCTTTCGGTTCATTTTGGTTCCGGTCTATTTTTGTACTCAGCCATTAAACTTTTTCCATGTAATCGTCGGGGTTAAGAATCGTGTCTTCAACCGGCTTACCATTTAACGTGTTCTTATATTCCTGTTTATATATAATTCTTGGGTTGTCACCAATGACAAAGTGTCCGTCACCACCTCGAACTTTAACATTGTAAGGTCTCTTTCTTCGGGTAGAGCGTCGTGTATCTAGTAGAAAAAATAAATCAATAAGCATAACAAACAAACAAATGAACTGGAAGAAATATGTGAATAGAGTAATTAAGGAAACTGAAATAAAACAATTAAAATAATTAAATGAATATACAAATAAATAGGGCTGGGGAAAACAATTAAACACATTTACTACTCTCCATGGAAGATGATTAACAATAAAAAATAAAAACAAACAAACAAACAAACAAACAAACAAACAAACAAACAAACAAACAAACAAACAAACAAACAAACAAACAAATAAATAAATGTACAATTAAACAAATATTCCCTCACTTAATCCATCCTTCTGTCTATCCTTTCGATCGATCAAAATGTAACGCGCATGGCAAAGGAACCATGTGACTTAATGGACAGGAACAATCTGCCACGATAGTTCAAATTGGTGACGACCTTGTATTTTTTTTGATTGACTGATATAATGTGTCATGTACACTGAAGCGCATTAGGATCAGCAGTGTGTTGCTGAAAATGAATTATGTCGACATTCCCATCTCCCTTAAACAATTTTAAGACCCACTTTAATCAAATGAAAAATTAAAAACAATATTGATTAATCAGTTAGTTGTGGTAAACAAGTTATACACGGTAAAAAGCAGCGTACTTACTATTGATATACTGAACACTTAAGTGAATTAAATTTCCATAATATTCACGAGTTATAATCAGGTCTTACTGTTAGATAGATAGTTTATTCAGAATAAAACAACTGACTCCCGCAAATAGCAACAGCTAATCTGTAGGCGGGAGTGCATTGACACAGATTTTCTTGAACGATCAAATGAGCTAATGAAAGTACAAAGAAATGCTTAATGTTTGAGCGAATCGTTAATGTATGCATTTGGCTACACAACACGGAACTACTTTGTTAGTGTAAAAAGAGCTCAGTATCAAACACACTAGCAAATAATCAAAGCCTCAATAAAAACATTTCCGCATTCTTTCATACTTGATAAAAGACTATTCAATATATGTATATATGCCTAACTACCTTCATCGTCTGTAGTTTCATCTGTTGACGTTGTGGTCGTTTCTTCGTCTTCAAGGACAGGCATGATGGTTAAATTGTGTTTTGCGTTTAGGAGGATGTCATGCCTGGATCTGTAGTACTGCAGAATTAGGCTTCTCCTAAACTAAACCAGTCAACTTATTGCGAGCTGGGACTTTCCCGGCTTGTAGTTACCTAGCGACAGTGACGTCATTACTGTCCTTTTCAGACATATTTCGTGTCCATACGAATAACCCCGTTACGTACAAACAGCACAGAACTGACCTTTCTCAGGAAAGCAACATCAGCAGCATTGTATATATCACTAAAAGTGAAACTCTGAACTACCGTGGGGGAGGGGGCTGGAATTTCCATTACAAGTACAACAATGTTTGACGATTTAATAAATGAATGAATATGTATTTTCAGCGATATTGTCGTGTGTGTTATCATGACTGACATAGCTATGATGGCTTTAGGATATCAATGTCTCTTCAGCATGGCCTTTTCTACGAAATAAGGAAGCTACTTCGTAATCTTATGATATAAACTAGAAATAGCGACTGTTGATGGACAATCTGCATGTTGGATCGTATCCCTCTCAGCAATGTCAAACGGCACAAAACTTACAAATGTTATAATTATAGATATCCGACCTGTTTGAGGCATGATGCATCATTTCGCCCTCTTGTCTATAATGTATTACAATCTAGAGTCGTTCTCTAACCCTAAGGGATGGACCATTAGATATTCGAGGGAGTAGTTGGGCAAATACCAATAAAAATATCGAGCAAAGCCTTGAACAGAGAAAAAAATATCGTGCACGGCAGATGTGCGAATATCTAATGGTCCGTCCCTAAACTAAAGACAGTAGTTAACTCTGATATAATTATATTGTTTTCCATTTGTTCTCTTTATTTCAATTTGTTTCACCGGTTACTGATAACCGAAATAAATGCATGCGAATTAACAAAATAGGTAAATGAACCAGAGAAATGAACAAATATACAAAATATATAAAATAAGGAAATACCGGATGTAGATTTCACGACCGAAAGTCACTGTAGGCTTCCAATAATGATGAGAATTAAGCTGTCATTTTATTCAAATCAGCGTAATTATAATTTACTCAAGTTAACGACCTCCCATGGTCGATAAAGTGATAAATAAATAAATGAATAAATAAATAAATAAATAAATAAATAAATGAATGAATGAATGAATGAATGAATGAATGAATGAATGAATGAATGAATGAATGAATGAATGAATGAATGAATGAATGAATGAATGAATGAATGAATGAATCAATCAATCAATCAATCAATCAATCAATCAATCAATCAATCAATCAATCAATCAATCAATCAATCAATCAATCAATCAATCAATCAATCAATCAATCAATCAATCAATCAATCAATCAATCAATCAATCAATCAGACCCTTTCAGTGGTGCAATGGACCTCCTCGATCCGGTATCCGTCATTCTCTCCGACAATACTTTTTGAAATAGGTGCATCCATAAAGGTATCAAAGTAATTGGAAAAGATTACAGATACGGGGATTAGCATTACAAAATAAGCAATTTATAGTACAACAGTAGAGGGCACGCACTAAAATTGTACAACATAAATACCACTAAATAGTGCTATTTTATGCTACTTCTATTGTTTTCTTTTGTTTAATTAGTGCTATTTACTACTAAAATGTGATCTAAATAGTACTATTTTATGCTAATTCTATTGTTTTCTTTTGTTTAATTAGTTTTATTTACTACTAAATAGTGGCAACTGTTGCAAACTTTTAGTGTGTGCACTCTATGCATGCATATTTACGCGCAAAGTTCGAGATCACAAGAGATCCAATCAATACGCGACTTTTTTAATACTTCGGCCGTATGGTTATCAGTCTCTTCAGGGGGCAAACAACGAAATAATCACATAGTAAAATAAGTACTTGTCTAAAATCTTTTCTTCGGCGGTTTTGTAAAAAAATATTAGAGAATTTTTTTATCGGCATTTCAAATAAAACCATTCTGAAATATCCTGTAAAATAGAATAGGATTGCATAGATCTTTTGTTTTTGCAATAATTTGTTTTTATTCTTTATACATTCACGCTAAATTTTAGTGCGCTCAATAATGAAATTATCCAATGATAAGGTCTCATTTTAAATTACTGTAAGGCTTGTTGTAATTTTTAGTTTCACCAGAGAAAGTTACACTTTAAATCTTATTCGTTTGTTATATGAAATTCTTTATTTTTAGGCATTATTTCCGACACACCTATGTTTAGATAATCGTCAAGAATATTCTTTTAGCCAATAGAATTTTAGAATATAGGTCAAGCAATGTCATTAGTTTTAGCTACACGAAAGCTTGTAATTTACTTAGTTGGAATCAAGACCTAATAAATTACAGATCAAATCAGAAAGATCCCGAAGGTACCTCGCATAACACTCGCTACACGACAGATAAGAAGCCATTTTTTTAAGGACATTTAAAAAAAAATCATGTCTAATGGTTTTTTTTTTCTCAAAATCTCACCAAACTCGCTCCATTTCCCCTCTACTGCTTACCACAGGAAATCCGACTCCTTATAAAATAAAGAAGTATTTTACCTGTATAACCTTTGCACCACACTACAAGTGCCAACAGATCCAATGAGCTCGCATAAGACTTGAAGGTAGTTATTTTATAAAATATTGTAAAATCGTATGCAACTCCTTATATATAATACTGTTCTTTTTTACCCATACAGTACACCGTGGAACGGCTGTATAATTCAAACACTAAAAGCGTGCAATAGAGTTCAAACAACAACAAATTCATGAAACACAATACTAATTAGTATAAGAAGGTGCCAATGAAACAATTGAATTTGACAAAAAAAAAATCACTATTTGCCAATACTTAAGTCTTACGTTAATATTGTTTGGACAATGTAAGGGATTTCTTGTAAAAATTTTAAATTCCCAAGCGATTGAGCGTATATTATTTTGTCTCCCAGTTGGAAATAAGTTGGAAATAAGTGCAATAGGTTTAGACATGTAGCAACAAGCACCTTTTTCGATTCGTGATTCTAGAATTCATTTGTGATTCAGGAAAAAAATGGACGACAAATCAAGCAAGCAGTTCTTTATGCTGGTATTTCTGTATGTCATCTATGGAAGTCATTGTTCTTCGTATCCTTACGACTGGCAGAGTGCACCATCTTCTATCCAAGACTACCCTGTTAGGAAAATCAACGGTACCGACGTCCATGTAATCGACCCATGGTATTATCTACATAGACTAGGAGTCTTTAAAATGATGGTATCTGCCACTGAGAAGTATTTTTCACCGTGGGGATACAACAACACGGGGAATTTATTATGGGGTCTTCCTTTACAGTTTAGCTGGCAGATGACCTCAGGGCGGCTACTTGCCTCGACACATCCAAAGCCGATCACCTTCACTACAGCAAGTTGGTGGGCCGATATGAATTACTACTTGTCAATCATACCGTTTCTCGGTGCTGTGAACGCTGGGCTTATTCCATCATCAAAATACCCTTTTCATATTCTTTCACCAATTAACGTCACGGTAGACGTGCGTGGCAAATTTTGTACCAGTGTATCGCAATGCCGGTCACGATATCCAGATTTAATACAGAGATGGACGGATTTCTTTGGTCATGTTCGTAAGAGAACAAAGAGTGTTCGAGCTGATGATATGGACGTTACTGTTCGTCTCATGTGGAATGCACATATAGAATCGATACGAACGGGTAAGTGCCTTGTCATGGAGTCATAGTTTGCCACTGTATTAGACAGCAGATCATTGCATTTCGTAATTCTTCTACAGGTTACCCAAAATAGGCATTTTCAACCCGAGTATAAAGGAGGGAATCGTCTGTTTTCTACTCTCAACAGGCTGGGGAAGGGGTTTTGGGATCCGACCCATATTTATTCCGTGATTCGTGAAAAGGAGAAAAATATATGCTGTGATTCCAAATGTGAAAGTTTGTGATTCGTGAAATGCTTTTCTGTAATGCCGTGATCCGTGATAGTAACAAAAAATCGTTCGTGATCCGTGATCGTTACCCCCCCCCCCTCCCCCTTCCTCAGCCTGTCTCGAGGGGCACCATCACAAAAGATGTATGTTTGTCACAACTGATTGAGGAATTGAGTAAACGATTGAATGATATTGATGAAGTGAGAAATTGATTGACAGTTCAACTTGAAACCCCCTGCACGAGCGCTAGACTAAATGCGAGTAGTTTGTTCTAAATGCTGTTTATCTGTTTTACCAAGTTCTCGTAGCTCCTCAACAACAGTAGTACATCAACCGTAGAGATATTACAAAACTTAAAATATAGTTTGAGATGTGCACGAGAGAAAATAGGCTCATGTCAGCTAAAAAGCTGTCAAAATTACAAGCCTGTTCCAACAAAATAATACAAAAACATAATTTGTTTCCAGCTGATCCAATGTTCGAAGACGAGTTGAACCAACTATCAGAACCCGAGATGCATTTCGGTCGTGGTTGGGCTCTTCTGGTCGACTTCATTGCTGCTACGCACTTCCAAACCAACATAAATAACACCTACGAGCAACAAGCTATTGCATTACCACCACGCATTCTGCACAGCGGCGACCACCCACCATATATAAGAGATTTTACGACGATTCAAAACAACGCATTAACTGCAATAAATACGATATACAAAACACAACAGGTTACTGAAGGAGGATTTTTGTATATCTGGAAAAAAGCAATGTGTTCTGCTAAAGGAAAAGCCGACGGAAGAGATATGCTTGAGAACCTCTTGGAACACCCTGTCATTGTTCTAGAGGACTTGATCAAACTTGTGATAGATTTTATCAAGGACCACAAATGTTAATTTCTATTTGATGCAGATGGCGAGCGACGGTGGCTTTTGAATAAGATTTGATCAACGCAGTATCAATTTAAGGAAACGAATCGACTTTGGAATACGTGATATAAATTTAGAGTTAAATCAACCAGATTAACGACACTATAGTTTATATCTTAACATCAGATTTTAGAGTGCACACACTAAAAGTGTGCAACATAAATACCACTAAACAATCACTTTTCTCATCACAACCCATTGTTTTTACTCAGTATTATCCCAACGAATGCATATAGGTCACACTTCAACAAACAGCAAACTGCATTATTAAAAATGCTTCTAGCTAAAAGCATTATTTTTAATAATGCAGCGAGTTCCGCCTAGCAGTCAATATAACGAAAACGAATAAGACAAGGATAAGAACAAGAGTCGCCCTAAATGTCGTGGGTCGTGGGTAAAAAGTCGTGGGTCGTGGGTAAAGTCGTGGGTAAAAAAAATCATGAAAATTGTAAAAAAACGAAATAAAGAATAAATAGATAAATTAAACAAAGATATAACAAGCAAAATAATATGATTATACTTTAAAGTTCAATAAAAAAGGCTTACATCTGGGTACACGTACAAGCCGTTTTCACTAGCAGTAATTGATAATTTACTACTATCAGTCTTGAACAGTTTTGGAAGATTTTGGAATATTTGCGGATATGGATATTAGAAGTCGAAATGCACTACAAACACTACTTAAAATGTGTTTGTATTGAAGACATTAAAATGTGCAAGATCATCCGACATGTAAGGGACTCGATCCCGAAAGAGTTACATGCACTCGCACGTTGTATATAAATTCACTGGCAAGATGTATGCTTTTTGTATAAGAGAAACCCATCGAGAAAGACAAGTCATTTAAGAGTTGGTACGATATTAATCAATTGCAAAGAACCATAACACTCTTGACTGAATTAACTCGTACTATAATACTATTAATTAGCATATCTTGTCGAACAAAAACTTAGTATCTGCGTACATGAACTACATTATAGGTAGACTTGTGACAAGTCGGACTCTCTCTTTGGATACTATAAACGAACGCAAAGCGTTTTTTTTTTTGAGCGCGAAGCGCAAAAAAAAGCGACCGCGGAGCGAGAGAGTCCTTGTGCGGGAGCTAAAAGTGACTTTACGAAAGTCTACATTATAGGCCGTATGTAATAACATTTACTGACTAGCGATTTTTATCAAAGAGCTTGTCTTGTTGAAATTATTTATCCTTCTGACAGGACTAGGGACGTGCTATTGCTATACTCTGGAGTGGTTGGTGTGGTTATGCAAACGTTAGGCTGCCGTAGTATTAAGAAATAAATAAAAGTTGAAACTTTATGAAATTTTTTAAGTTAAATTTTGTAGTTCGTGCTCTTCCTATAATAAGAGTTTATATTAACCAGGAGGTCAGACTTTGTAATTTGAGGTCTCAGAATGTTTTCAGTAAAGAACTAGCTCTTTCATTTCCAAGACTGATATCCTAAGACCTATCAGTAATTATAGTCAAAAACGGAAATGATACTTTCAAAGATGTAAATGTAAGACAACAAAAAGTGTGTACTGCATTGATGTGGTAAGTATAAAACAATCCTCATTATCCTTTAAATAGATTTATAAGCATTGAACAATTTATCACGTGTACGAAGCGAACTTTATCCCTGATATCACGCGAATGTCGTGAGTGTCGTGTAACGCCAGGTATGAGAGATGAGCGGAAAACCTCTGATCAGACCACATTAAAAATCGTGATGCTGTTCGCTATATATTCTAACTACCACAGGAACTAATTCAAGTTAAACTGTCACATATTAAGAATTACATAATAGCTACATCTACTACGTAGTAAATGATAAAAACTGTAGAATTTGTTCCTTGTTGTTATAAGCTAGGCAATCGTTAATAACGTTATCCCGTTAGAGTTTGATTAAAGAGTTAGTTCGAATATTATATGTGCATAGTTGTTTCCCAAAACTGTACTTGATCGGTAGGCTTGTACGTGTACCCAGATGTAAGCCTTTTTTTATTGAACTTTAAAGTATAATCATATTATTTTGCTTGTTATATCTTTGTTTAATTTATCTATTTATTCTTTATTTCGTTTTTTTTTTTTACAATTTTCATGATTTTTTTACCCACGACTTTACCCACGACCCACGACTTTTTACCCACGACACACGACCCACGACATTTAGGGCGACTCTAAGAACAATAATTATACTAGATAATCACTTCGTCACACAGCATTCGTGGGTATAATGCAGACAGCTTCGGGCTGCGCCCTCAGCTGCCTGCATTATGTGGCCCTCAGTGATTATCTATTAAATAAATATATTATAAATACTGGATATTATATTAAAATCAACTTACTTCTCCTTACTTCCTGTGGGGTTTTGGGTCTCCTTTCGATCGAGCATGGCGACTCTCGCAATAACTTTATTCTGGATCGCAATCCCACTCTCCTAAATTATTCCCCTCTTCTCTACCAAATATAGGAAACCCGTGACGGGTTAAATTGATTAAACTAAAAAACGTTTTGACGGCATAACCTAGAATACTTAGTCAGTAGCCAACTCCTTGCCGCTATTTGGTGTATTTTGAACCCGTCAATCAAACCCCCGATTTCCATCCGAATAAATTTACCCAATCACGATTCACCATGACAACGTTCGTACTAACATCGGCACAAATAGACGGGTTGAAAGAAGTTCGGTAAAGTTCCGAGTGGGTGTTTGTCGTGAGAAATTTTTCGTGTTTTGCCTAAGAAGGCCGGTGTTAGAGGTTAGTGTTTTGATTGACTGAAGCAAAACCAATAACATGGTGATATGCGTTGGAGTGTTTGCCGTTAGAAGAAAAAAGAACATCGCAGAAACTTACAGTTTTACTCGATTTTACAAATCATTTAGTTTAACAAAAATGGAATAATGCAAAACTGGAGTCGCAAACTTAGCAGAGACTATGCACTTGTAATACATTCAATCATTGACTTAAAAGGTAATCAATAATGTTTAAATAACATCAATGTCGGCATTCAAAAGATATTTTTCCTAGAGTTCTGTCTGGGCATTATCCTGCTTTGCTTTCTTTGTCTGGTAGACTGGCTAGTTTTACCAGTAGCAGGTTCGTCTAGTGTAAACGTCACCTTCGTATTGTTTCTTGGTGTGATTTTGACTGGCTTGTAAACCTGGTGATCGAGGTACTGGTTTAGAATAGCATGCAAATCAGGTGTTTTTGTCCTGGCTTCTGATGGCACTATCTCCGTTTTATCTGTTGTTGTATCTGATATCATGAAACTAGTTTCACTTACGGAGCCTTCTCCTGCCTTACTGGCCTGGCCACTGTACTCTTCGCTGTTGTTCACCCATGAGTTGTATTTGAGCGACCGCGGTACGGGTTCGCTAGACATCGTCAGTCTTGTTCCTGCTCGCGGCCTTCTGATAAACCGTCTATCCGTTGATAAAGTATGTTTGAAGTCAGTTGTTGTGTGCGGACGACTTAGTCTAGAGTTTGTACCAGGTCGAATAGATTTTGAGCTGGTTAGCCGTTGCTCTCTCTCTTCTAGCTGCATATTAGCTATTTCCCTTCTAACTTTCTTCATCCATTCTTTGTCACTCAAGAAATATTCAGAGTCTCGTATGCCATAAGATGCGTAGCCCTCAGTCTTCAATATATGCGCACAGTAAAAATGACCCATTTTAGCGGCCAAGAGATAGGCCGAGAATCCTTTATTGTTACGAAGATCAACGCTTAGTCGATATTTCATCAAAACCTGTAGTAATGTCCTCAGCGCAGCTGCATTACCCGACATTGCCGCGTACATCAACGGCGTATTGCCATCCTCGTCCTTCGCATTGATGTCGTATTCAATATCTTCTAATAATATCTCAACAACTTTCTCTTTGCCTGTCATGCAAGCGTAGCTCAATGCCGTCCTGTCATGTTTGTCTTTAGTGCGTATTTTCGCTCCTCTGTCTACCAGCATTCGTATGATACACACAGCGACGTTTTGTTTGTCTATAAGACAAGCATGCATTAGTGGTGTCCGCGAATCACTATCAGTTATAATATAAAAATTAGGTAAACCTAATAGCGGAGCTCCGATTTGATGAAATGAATTATTTATTCAATCATTCATTTATTCATTTGTTCATTCACTACCAATTATCAAATTGTTGATCAATTAATCAATCAAAATGACTGTCGATAAAAAAGTAAACAAATAAATGAATTAATCCATTCAAATAATCATGAAAAGAAAATAACATAGAAAAAAAAGTGAGAATAATTTTCTCTTTTCTTCTTTTTTTCTTTTCTTTGTTTTGTTTTGTTTTGTTTTTTTTTTTGTTTTTTTTGCTTTGTTATTTTCTTTTTATGATCAAATAATCATATAAATCTTTATGCATGCGACAACATTCTATTATACGCAAGAAATATGTACAAAAATGCGAAAAATATCCGACCCTATTTTTGTTATGCAAGGTAAAAATAGCACCTGTCAATTAAAATTGATTGTCCAATGAGAAGTTAGAAGAGCACTAACTGGCTTCTTTGAGTTGTAAACAAATCCCCGCGCGATTCTCGCTTTACGCTCTTTCCCGTTTGCAAAATCAACAAAACTTTCACTTTTCTGGTGAAATGTGTAATGAATTACTTATTGTTAATCTAGCTATCGAAAACGGTTGTGCATTTTTAATTATCAAATGTGAATACTACGTAACTCTTTAAAAAATAGCTAGTATGAACTTTTGAAATTTTAACTTGCAGATGAGTACACTGACGAAATCACACAAGCGTTTTATTGCATTCAATAACAAATCAAAGAATTACAAGAATCAAATAAAAAAAAAACAACAACACACACACATAAACAACTCAACGACGGTGAAATATCTTACAAAAATAAGTAAATATAAGTATTGCAAACTGCTTTCACATGTGGATGGTTAAAAAGAAATTCATTAAAGATCGTCAAAAAATGTAAACATACCGGCGCCACGTTTCTTGTGCTGTACTGTCACTTTTCCACTGAACTTTTTGTCCTCAGTTCTGATTACAATAAGCTTGTTCATGTTTTTAGAATTTTAAAAGTGGCAAAAAACATTTGCACGGCCTCTAAAAAGTTTACAAAGTTCAATTGAACGGCGATGGCAAGCTTGTGTTGCTCGATCACACATTGTGCTAAATTTGCATTTCCATCCACTCCCTGAACTGGCAGTCCTACTTTTTTGACAAACATCTTGTATGAATATAATTTTGTCGTGAATAGTTGATAAATCTGCATTGATCCTAAAGCTCTCCGTGTTATGAATATCCCGTAAAAATTGCTGAATGAACAGAGTGAAATTATCTTCGTGAGTCGTGTTCGTCTTCCTGTTCACCTCTTTTGAATTGCTGCAAATGCAGCGCGTATTTGTTTTTTTGTTTTTTATGAAAGTTTTGTCGCCGTCGATTTTACTTTTACAAGTAGACTAGTTGATAAGTATTAGTAATGACTGGCAAACGTCACGAAGAATCCATGGAGAATACGGCCTTTCTACCATCTGACAAACTTGTGAAATAAACTCTTCCAGAAAATACGACTTGAAAAATCTCCAGCTTTGAATGACTTTTGAATGAATTATGACAGCTCTGCATGACTGCACATTTGAATAGTTAAAAACAGCGCCATGAACGACTTTTACCCATTTTGTCAGTGAAAATATTTGAAGTAGCTTTTCATCGTTGAATCGTAGTTATTTTTCTTTTTCACGCCGCGGTCTTTGTTTCTCTTTCTCAGTCAAATCTCCTCAAGCCGTCAGCTTAGCTTTACCATTTTCATGCTCTTTGTCCAGTGTAGAAATACATTTTGTAGAAAAATTTCAGTGAACTGCAGCAAACTGCAAAAATAATGAATGTTTTGGCGCCGACTAAAACTGGTCAGCAAATTTGCGCGTGAGTGTACACGGACGTACGTATGTATGTATGTATGTATGTATGTATGTACGTACGTACGTTGTACGAATTTCTGGGCTTCCTGTGGTCGATTTCAAATGAGCTCGATGGTTTACCATATTTTCTTAATTATGGTGCTCCGCTTGCGCGGGCCTTCGGCCCGCGCGGAGCTCCGCTATTAGGATTGGTGCCTATCTCTAGTAAAAGTCTTGTTTGGTGTACACGGGCATTCTTGATCGACCTATGAAGAGACATCATCCAAGATCCATAAAAAAAATCACTTCAGCTTGTGTTTACAGTCATATTTTAGTCTAACAACCGTCTGATGACCTGCTGCACGTCCTTTATATCATCTTCTATTCGACAGGCTAACCAAAGCGAATTTCCGCAGCGAAAAAATCAAAAGGAATCATAATATTTGTAGTTCCACTCATAAAACGTGAGTTAAGATTGTTTTTCTTTAGTTGCTAGCATCAGCTTATCATTACTATAATAGCACATCGATAATTTTACGGCTTAAGATCTGCTATTGTTCATCGCGACCTTTTATAGCGGCAATTCCCAATGGGACCGAAATAACATCTTGACTGGCGAGAAAATGTAATGACCTATTCACCGTACTACAAAAGACAGATTCGATCACCATAAAGGATCAAAAGTACTTCTTATTAACAAAACAGTACGGTGCGAATGGCTTGCAAATGAAATGCCAATAGCGTAGCTAAACATTCTTATCATATAAACTAAGACCAACAAGTGCGCTTGCTTTTGACGAAGTTAAGTTCATATGTAGTATTCGAATCGACCATTTACTTTTGGAGACTGGAATCGTATTTTTTAGTAGAGTATTTACTAATAAAAGGTAATCCGCTTTCAGTGACATGAGATGATTTTGTTTTAATTACCTAGCATTTCGTGTTCATAGCAGCATATCAATGCCTGCTGCTCCATTAGTAGGCGAGATGTTTTAAAAACATTGTCAGGCTCAGAAGTTACTTGGAGAGCATAAACAAAACTTCCATGTCAAATATGAAAAAACACAATAGACAGAGAACTGAAAAAGAAACAAGAATAAACAAACAAACAAACAAACGAACAAAACAAAACAAAACAAAAAACACAGGAAACAATACCACCAACAACAAAAGTGCTCCAACCAACAAATTCCTGACAACAACAATAGCCAAACAAGTAAAGAACACTACCAAGCAATAGGAATTAAAAATAGAGACGTAAAATAAGTAAAATAACTCGGGATGAATAAATCAACCATGAAATAAAAGGAATTACACATACAATGCGCAATTTATCAAAATGCCGCTAAAGCCCTCTTTGAATACACATAATTGGTACAAATAAAGAAGAGACTGTTTTGAGAAACAATCATTTATTAAAATATAATCCATACAATACGGTACTTGCCCATTTCTTCTAGCGATATTGGGCGACTTGCACTGAGAGGTCACGTGACCACATCAAATAGTTTGACCCCAACTGAACAGTTTCATACAATCGAAGACCGAAAACAAAAGATAAATAGCATTTTAAAATCTCCTGCCTTCGTTAGAGGGGTTACTTTTCCTACATAGTAAACATACAAAGTGCCTGGAGGTCGCTTACTTACCTTGCCTTATAATTTATTTGCTACTATGTACTACAGTGCAAAGAAGATTCATCAAGATGGGGGGTAAATGGACTATTGGACTGTTTGGATGTGATAACAAAAGGAATTCGACGCAGTTGGACTGGCATTCACAGCGGAGTTCGATTCTAGTGGGGCATGGTATTGATAAAATATGGATGATGAGAATTGTGGATGTGGACTCTGGAAATGGGACTTTATGCAGTAGGAAGGGAACTCACAGCTATAAAACATTCAAAAAACATTTTGGAGAAAAAAATTAAAAATGCCTCATCTGATAACACGTCCTAAATTAATTGTAATTGTGGCGAACAACGGAACTGATACATTTGACGATACTAGTCTTTAATTCATAAAAACAGAAAAATCGATAATATTGAAAATAAAGTTCACATACCTGAAGTTTACATTTTGTTTGTCTCTTATTGTATGCATTTTCGAAGCGATCCAAGGGTTTTTGTTTTTACAATATTATTGATTTTTCTGTTTTTATAAATTAAAAACGTAAAATGTAGATTTCGGTCATCTTTTCAATATTCTATCCCTTATCAGCTTGGGGAGCCTGTGATCACACGCCCGTAGTGTGCACCCTTTGAGACAGGCAACTGAATTTTGTATCCACAGCAACTTTCGGTCATGTTAGCAGTAGAGTGCACGCACTAAAAGTGTGCAACATAAATACCACTAAATAGTGCTATTTTTTGCTAATTCTATTGTATTCTTTTGTTTAATTAGTGCTATTTACTGCTAAATAGTGATAACTGTTGCACACTTTTAGTACGTGCACTCTATTCTCTCGGACAAAATTTATTTGACGAACTGTGTGGGCCTGACAGAATAAATCAGGATTTTATGCGAAAAATCATTGCATTTCGGGCTACCTTTTAGCTCTAAAAGAATAATCCCGGTTTACTTTTTACTTTTGGAGTATTTTTAGGAATTTCCCAGGATTGTATGCGAAATATCATTTCATTGAATTACCTATTAATTTATAAAAGTATCATCAGGACTTACTTTTTTCACATTTGGTAGTTTTGGAGTATTTTAGGAATTTCCCATTTCCCACCCTCAAAAAAGTTACTCCGTGGAACATCCAACTAAGCCAGTTGTGAATAGGTTTACAAAATAAAGAAATGAGTAGCATTTGCGTCATTGACCGCGGGGCTTTTCATTGACTGTTTACAAACTAACCAGGGTCTACAATTTACCAGGGTTCAAATATTAGGATAGATTTGGAAGTATGCTAACATTATTAGTATTGGATAGGATTTATTTCTTTTAATTAATTATTAGTTAGTGCATAACTAAATCTTATCTGGCACTAAATATTTAATAACTGTTTCACGCTAATGTGGCGTGCACTCTATTACCATCATATGTCATTGTCATGGTGTGAGAAGAGCTAAAGGTTGGGGAATACAGTCGATTTCGTTAAGGCAGAAAACAGTAACGTAGCGTATCGTGGAAATGTGAAAATGACAGATGATCATCAAATAAAACAATAAAGAAATGACACAGAGATGTGTAGTTTACATTAATAATCTTGGATGAAGAAGATCTTACACAACTGCATCGAAGTTATATAGGATTACTTAATAAACTAATAATACTATAATATGAAGTGAAACAAAGTTTGTTAACAAGAGTAATAAAGTATATTATAGCTTTAGTGGATAAGATTAGAAGACCACGCTTGTTTTAAATCGTAATTTAAACATACATGTCCAAAATCCACCATCTGAACCGACGGTAAATTGATTTTACCGTCGGTTCAGATTGTCAAACTCATTTAAATGCATAATTTATGAATTAATTATATCAAATCATTAATATTCAATTTGTGGACGACGAACAACACTTTAGGGGTTCCTGTGGTGTTTTAACAAATTAGGTTGGGCTTCCTGTTGCGAACATGCAATACTCTGCTCCTGCCTCACCGACGGTACCGATGGACTCCATGCATAGAAATGAACGTGCTAAAACTTCAATTTTACTCATAACGTGTCGTTAAAACCACAATAACATCATCCACCTGTGAAAAGTAATATAAAAAGTTCTTTATGTCCAAGGAAACTGTGATTTTTTACCGTCTTTTCAACTTCAATGGTCTCTACGATCAATCCGATGGTCATTCCGATCGTCTTCACCATCGGTAACAGTCAATTTTCTTCTCGAAATCCTTTCTTATCGAATCTCCAATGCTTTCATTTGCACTCTTCATTAATTTTACCTCTCACCAAGGTCTAACAAGTCATATAACGAAAACATTATGCGAAATAATCCATTTTCAAATCAAGAGCTCTCGTTCAGTCCGAGTATTCGAAGTCCATCCAATGCAAACTTATCAGAGCCGATAAAAAAAAAACACTACTCACTCTTCAACACATTATTATAATATTTATCGTTTTTAAATAACTACATGAGTAGTTCCCGAGGAGAAAAAAAAAACAAAACAAAACAAACGAACCAAAACAAAAAAAAACTCATATCCGACTATGAATGATTCAAATAAACCGATATCATTACGATCTTAATCGTTCTCAAATCACCCCCTTCACAAACTTCTCTACAAAAAAATTTAACTACTCCATCTTCAAACTTATAATAATATACAAGTCGTTTTCAAAGAACTGGAGTGGTAGTTCAATACTCATATCCGAGTATGATTCATTCAAATGAACACATAATTATGTTATTGCTCGTTTTCAAATCACCCTCTGTGCAGACTTGTCCACCAAAAAAATTCAACTGTCGTCCATCTTCAACATGATTATGTATTAGTCGTTTTCAAAGAACTATAGCGGTAGTTCAATTCTTGTCCTCGTCAAGTAACGGCCAACTGATTCATACCAATTGATACACATTGTAAAGCATTCTTCCTTTTCCCCAGTTCATTCTCACATCCATTTCATAATAACACAATAAGTAACATCAATCTCAAAACACTATAACAACAACAACAACAACACATTTTAATGTTCTACAGCTCAACAACATAAATGACTTTATTTATTAAAATCATTACATATGTTTATAACTTATAGTATAACAACGTTATATGAATAACAATTCAAATTACTTTACAAAATATTTCAATGTCAACGTACCCGTGACACCATAATTTATAAATATGAAGTCAACGTAAGGGACTGAGAGGGACGGACCATTACATATTTAAGGGGGGGGGGGTGCAATATTTTTTATGCATGACATTTTTTCCAATGTGATGTTTATCCCTGCTTGTTTCTTCATCCCTGCACTATACCTAATTTTTTATTTACGCAACTGCCGCGCATGATTTTCTTTCTCGGTTTATGGCTTTGCTTTATATTTTTTGCTATCCCCTTCAAATAACTAATGGCGCGTCCCTAATAAACAACACTAAATAGTGCTGATAAGCACTAAATAGGAATGCAGCAAACAATCAAAGCTTTAACATGTTCCTTATGAACAACAGAACAATACTTGAATGTTAAAAATGAAATTCAAATAATTACGATTCGGTATTTCTAAAATCTATTCCAAACATAAAATTGCTAAAACGCCATAAACATGTACAAAATTTGTAAGTACCACACAGTCAATCTAGCTTTTTTTTTGCAAGCTTTCAAGACAGTCATTTTCAATAATTTTTGAAAGGCCTACACACAATAAATAAATAAAAACTATATCAAGTCGAAATGTAAATGACCAAACTAATGTATAACTTTCATCATAAATATGTTACAGACTTTAAAACATCATTCGTTAATATACGTGCTCAATAATTTCTTTTCGAAACATCCTCATTATTTTCATCTAAAATAAATAGAATTAAAAACATAAATCTGTATCTGCCCATATGCTTACTCATGTATGCAAATTTGGACAAATACGAAAAAAACTGTTCACAGACTTCTGTGTTCACCTCCTGAAATAAAATAATAAAATCCATTAATGATCACAAATACATCTTTCAAGGATAAGTGGTTGAATGTAAATTAAACTATTGCCATACACTTTCTCTTGTTATAATGCTGGTTCCTAAAGGTGTGTTCAGATGCTAAATAGAAAATGTATATGGTGATATTTATCCATTCAACTGCACATATCTTAGTCAATATTAATTCTATTTTCATCATTTTCACCATTATAATTCATATTTTCACAAGCACTTCCTGACAATTGTATTGAAACCCAAAAATTCTGAAAATTATTTTTTTGTGAAGTCATCACTTAAGGAAATTTTGTAGTTTTGCACTGCGCACAGTTCTGTGCATGTTTCAAGTTTTTTGGTTTCAGGACTTTTAATTATTGCTGCGAGCGAGCGAAGCGAGCGAAGCAGCAACACTAATCTTGACGGGCTTGCTGTTTACTCAATGACCGCGTGTGCACTGGGCTTTTTGTATTGCCGTTCTAAAACTCGATCAGTTTTCAACTTTCTAGCGGGCGATGATTTCCCATAAGCCATCTCTGCCCCATATCCCCCACGTGGTTGCAACTCGATGTTTTTGACAGAGGGATTTGAGAGTCGGTACGGTTCTGGCAGAGTTTTAAAATCCTTGCATTCGGGTAAGATTAAACACTACGAAAACCATAATGCAAATTTCTCTATTTACTAGAGGAAGTATTCATCAAGGTGATGGTCGTTTTAGTGCTGTTTCTACGGGGAGTCAATGTACTTTTATAAGTCTCTCGGCTTTGTTGTGTGCAAACTCGTGTTCTATTTTGCAATGGACCACTAAAACGGTCGATCATATCTTAGTACAAGGAGATGCAATGTATCTCAAAGCGTTTCACCAACAAACTATATCGGACATAGAGATACTGTCCCTTGACTATTTGCCAAATCGGGTCATTTGGCCAGCGATTACCACTGATCGAAATCAAATTTCAATTCTGTCAAATGAAGGTACCCAGCGCCATCGTGACAAACAAAAAAGGACGATAAAACGAAAACTTCGCCCAACAAACCGAGTCAATCGCCTATTGTGGCAAACAAACCACTAAAACAATAGAGAAGAAAACAACTGAGATCCTAGACTTGGATGTAATGAAGTTTACATACGATACACAACCAGAAAGTTATTGACATTTTGACTTTACAACTGTAGTTATTTCATTGTCAAAATATTGTTTGCATCCTGTTTTAACTCAATGCCGGCGTTGTAGATTCTTTACATAAAAAAATATATCAAAGAAATTGCTTCAATGCAAATGTTGGTGATACGTTTTACATTACTTAATTGACATTTTACCATTATATGTAGTCGTTCAATTTTTTGCAATTTTTGATTCTTCACATATCATAACATAACTTACAAAGTAACTTTAATATAGACCTTGTTTATTGTTCCAATGTTACTATGACTGTTCACATTTTACATAATTATACTGTAGGATTTACAGCCAAGTTCGCTGTATTCTGACTCACAATTTCAAAAATTGGTTTCAATTGATTTTTGGGCTTTTCTGAACTGTCAATCACTTTGAAGTTGCGAAGCTTGCTGCAACACGTTGTTATTATTTCAAATAAACTACACCCCTAAACTTGATTAACGGCCCAGAACGGTCTAAATTCAAACAAACTTATGAAAAGGCCGGTCGCAATACAATGAATTTAGCTGTAACTAAAAATCTTACACTTTTTTATCACATTTAATGCACAACTGTAGTGGCAGATTATCAACTTGTCAATTATGTCAAAAAAGTGTCCTGAATTTACTACCTCATGCAAAAACACAAAATTTTATCACATTTTATCACATTCATAAACATTTTGTTGCAATCTCTCATGATCTCTCTTGTTCAACTGTTTCAAATATGATAGTTTACATAAACTTTAACTCATTCAAATAAAATTTGATGACAAGTATTGTTATTACTGTTCAAATTATTGTATATATATTAAAAAGAACAAAGTTTTACAATTATCAGATGTGTACATTCATTCCAACATAGAGTATACTTATTGACTTTGCTTTCTATTGTCTAGCCTGCTATACTTTGTACAAATTGTACAAAATTGTGGCATTTCTATTACAGATACAATAAGTATACTCTTAGTACTACAGTATATCGTTTTTATCAATTATAGCTATTACACTATTTGCAAGCCATCCATCCCTTGACTCATTGGTGTACCTATATCATCTACATCTCTTAATAACAGCATTCACATTTGAATGTATCACATTACCAGACAAACCAAAATTTTAGCTTTGCAAAAACATCTCGCAGCATTTCATTTCCGATGGAAACTGCTAGTCATGTAATGTTACTAGTCAAATTATGTTAAAAAGTACTTTGCATAAAAAATTCGAAGAATTGACACATTTTCAAGCGAGAAAACGCCATAATTTTGAAACTTGACCCAGTCCTCTTTTGGAAAACCTGTTTTTTTAACAATAAAATGACAATATTTTTGCAATATTTCACAAACTAGCACGGTAACCTATGTTTTTTGTTTGATAAAATTATTTGCCATAACATAACATCAAATATATCTAAAATTGAGCATAGGACATCGGGCTAACTTTTGAGAAATTTTCAAAATACTTTCCCATTAGGACTTTTTCGAATGAATTAGAAGCTCGCGCGCACGTTGGTATTTCATCAATTTCTTCGAGATCACATATTTTTTATACATCTGTTCATATATTTTTTTTAATAACATAAAGCACAGACATTTGAACAAAACACAAATTTTGCTCTCAAAAAAAACAAATTACAATGAACAATGTGTTTTTGTTCCGTTTCTCTTTGATTTTTGAGCTTTTTTCTTTACGTTCTCACCAAAATGAATGAACTTTGATGTCATATTGCACAAAGACGAAGCCGGTAACGCCCCTTTTTTAATGTATTTTCTAAAAGCGTTATTTGATAGAATGAGTATAAAAAAAATTTCACCGGTTTGAAACTGTTATCTTAACATAGTTTTTTCTTCACTATGTGAGACATGTGTCTCTATTCTGCATGAAGAAGGGAACAGCCTGAGGAAAAAAATTCACACTAACACTTCTTTCCAATATGGGTCACTACAGTCATACAAAATAACAATTAAACAAACAAGATAATATTAATGAAAGCAGTTATTACCTTAGTCTCCTACTTAGGTCTCCCTAGAATGAAAATAACGTACAAATTAGCAAGTTAATAAGCAATAGTGTGGGCACACTAAAAGTGTGCAACACAAATAGCACTAAATAGTGCTATTTATACTAATTCTATTGTTTTCTTTTGTTTTATTAGTGCTATTTACAACTAAATAGTGACAACTGTTCCACACATTTAGAGTTTGCTAGTAGTCAAGCGAACTACTAAGACCAAACTGTGAGTGTTTCTAACATCAAAAAGCTTAACACTTTTACTCCTGGCGATTTTGGTGCTTTAAGGCATGTTTGGAGTAGTATTTAGACTGTATTTTATAGTAATATTCTCAATAAAGATAATACACTTGTAACACGACAAAAATATGTATAATTATATCCATATTTTTGTTGTGTTACAAGTATATTATTTTTATATCATTCCACAACATGAATTCAAGTACTGTACTAAAACCTCCAAAAACTGATACTGATACTGATAGATTAAATTCGGTAAAAAATATGAATTACTGGCATATTTTAAGAAGATAGGGTACTAAAAGAGATACTAGTTTTTAAATCTACTGAATAAAATAAATGAATGAATTAATAAATGAATAAATGAACAAATGAACAATTGAACACATGCACAGATGAATAGATGAAGAAATGAACAAATGAACAAATGAGCAAATGAACACATGAACAGATGAATAGATGAAGAAATGAACAAATGAACAAATGAATAAATGAATGAATGAATGAACCAAAGAATGAATCAATCAATCAATCAATAAAGTGTATGAATAAGTGTATGAGAGTGAATAAAAGAATGAATGAATGAATGAATGAATGAATTAATTAATTAATTAATAAAGCATAAACATTAAAAAAAACCTACAAGCAAAATATGTATTATTGACAGAGAAAGATGTCACCTTAAATGCAAAAGTCTAATGATTTATTCCATTACATTTTTATTTATTTTTATTTTTTTTTGTCTTTTTAATCAACAAACATACTGGCCTGTAAAAAAGACATTTACTATTATTATTATTGTACACATATATAAAATGTAAATATAGCTTATATTGAGCAAATAAACATTATATTCTATTCTATTTGATCAATTATTTAGAATTTAAAATTCATGAGATCACTCCAAATATTGAATTCAGTTGTATATTGATGAAATGTCAACTGGATAATCAATGTTTGTATTTTTGAAGTCAGGGCTAGCAATATTTTTACATTTTTGATAAGAAATTATCTTTCTTGTTCTATTAATTTCTGAAACTAAAAATTAGCATGAAAAAAAAAAGAATTTTTACAGCATAACAAATGTTAGTGTGTAGAGAAAATGGAAGACCTTAAAATCATGAAAAAGACAAAAAATAAATGAATGCATAATTATATTACTTATTTAACCATATCATTATTTATTCATTTTTTCATTTATCAATTCATTAAATCACTCATTCATAAACCCATACATTCATATGTTCAATATTTATTTTTATAAGGTTATTTGAAGTACTAGTTAACACTGACAATCACAAGCATATAAAAAAAAATGTTTAAAATCTTAAATAAAATATTCTTGCTGTACAGATAAACATTACACACAAATTATTTTAATTAAAATCAAATGATGTCAAAAAGTTGAAAATAAAAAAAGTCTGTACTAAAGAAAACATTACACTCATATTTAAATCAACTATATCCAGGCATGTACACTGTTGAAAAAGTAAAAAGGACAAAGAAAAATGAATGTACAATTAGGACTGTCAAATTTAAAGCATAACTAGACGATCTAAGATCGCTTACATGGGCTTCCCAAATATTTGCATGTGTAGATTACCGTTAAAAACTGATGGCGTCAAATGAAAAATAATGAAAGACTAAAATCTGTCGAAAGACTAAACTGATTGTGGTGTTTTATCGGAATATCAAAGTTATCACACATTGTTCGATATAAACAGCTACAAAATGGAGCAAGCAATCACGAAGGAGTCTTTGAATGCGACTTTTGTATCTTATTTCTACTAATTTTTACAAAAGATGAGAAAAAAACATGCACAAAGATAAATTATTAAATGCTCTAAATTTTTCTTTCCTTAGTAGCAAAACCGCAAGATTTGCAGCCCCAGTAAATTTTGCATTATTTTCAATACTTTTTATAACTTCCACCCCCCAAATTGTTTTGAAGTCATTCACATTTTTCATTCGATTTCCATCTAAATGTGCAATTTATTCTTATAAACAATATATTGTTTGAAAGAAACTATTTTATATGATTCTTCATCTTTTATAATCCCAATAATAATTCAGTACTACAAGTCAAATAGAAAGTATTTTAATGAAATTTTCAAACAATAACAAACACCACTATAAAACAGTACATACAACTATTTCATGCCAATTATAGTTGTTTTCTATTGGTTCCACATGGAAAGCAAAGCTAACAAAGGTTATAAAAACCTTACTACATCGTGTTCAAAAGCAATAAATACTATTAAAGGAAATACAACCCAAAAAAAACTTACTGCAAGGAATATTTTAAAGTATTGACTTAAGAAAATCATTTGTAATTGACTCCTTCGCGATGACAAACTATCCAACATGTTGTCTATCACGATCGAGCGATCTTCTTGGTAAGTTGCTGGCTTTTTCTTGACTTCAGGTACATCTGATTTCTTCATTTCAGCATATATGGAGTCAGTTGTTATGTCAGTTGTTTTAGTTTTGTCAATTGTGTTGTCGTTGTCATTTACAATTATTTCAAATCACTCTAGCTCTCGAGTGAGCACGATGTCCAAGTAAAAGAAAAGAGTTCGGCGGATTTGTTTAGAGTGTGACCGTAACCGTTGGCAACCGTTCCCAGTCCTCGCGCAAATTTCCTATTTGAAGCGTAAAATTCAAAACACGGGTAATCCTAGACATGGTCTTCCACAGGAAGCCCATGTAATTAATAATGTTCAAACCTTGTATTCACGCATTGTCTATTTCATAGCAACGATGAATTCCAGCAGCAAGAAAGCCATAAATCAAGGAAGTTAAGCAATGACAACAGGAACAGTGTGCACGATAAAACATCTCAATTGCTTATCATACAAAAAGGTCACTTCAGTCCATTTGCAAGATTAAGCTCCAATTTTAGAAAAAAATAGTTGTGGGATTACATTGACAAATCAGTTAAAACTTTGGAGATTTATTTCAAATGATTGCTCAATGGCATGAAAAGGATCACTTCAATCTATTTGTAAGATTAACTTTTACTTTTAGTGTGAGAAAAACAGTAGGATTCTATGGAGTGATCGGTAAGCTTTAAAGATTGGTTTTCAGTGATGTCAGTACTTTAGTCTAGATAGTATGCTAATCATAGTGCAGCGTCTACACAACTTCCCAGAGACTCAGCTCTGACTAATTTGACGGGAGCATTCAATAACTCATCACTTAATCTATACCAAAGTGATGTAAACACTTTAGAGGTAATATAAAATACATCTTTAATTACTGGCCAGCAGTTTAGCTAAAAATTGTAACTTTTTAGAGATTGAAACATATACAACAAATGCAATAAAATAAAGAAATAAAAACAAAAACAAACTAAATATCAGTACTAACAAGCAGTAGCTATTTACTAGTAACTATTTGTCACTATCACTCAACCAGAACATTACTATTTCTTTTGTCTGGGTATTGTGTTCTGGTTGAGTGTTACTAGCAAATAGCTACTATATAGCTAAATAGCAACTATTTAACAGTATTTAGTTTGTTTTTATTTCATGGAAATCCAAAGAAATTTCAGCGATGTCAATCAAATATTACTTATGATTAAGGTCTTGTTTGGATTTGCTTCATAATATCCGGCATTACTAAAAGACGGATACCACACGGATACCGCGGATACCACGGATACCACAGCGGATACCGCGGATACCAAAATAAAATATGAAAAATAACATAAAAACATGATATTCTGTCATTTAGGGATGGATTGGAGACGTACCTTCAACATTGAAAGCTATTTGGGGCGAGTTTATCTCTTTATGTCGCCTTTTTGAAGATTAGGGGGACAAACGCCTTTCTTTGGGACAGATCGTTTATTACGGCGCAGGGTGGGGGGGGGGGGGAGCGAAGTTTTTAGAGATGGGCGGGGACATTTGTTTTAAAACTCTCAAAAGAGGGGGGTATATTTTCTAAACATGAAAACACAACTTTATTTAACCGAAAAAATATTGTAGGACATATCACAATTTTTGAAAAACAAATTTTTTTTAGAGGGATTTGATAATTATAATGTATAATGAGATTCAACATTGAAAGCTATTTGGGGCGAATTTATCTCTTTATGTCGCCATTTTTTTGAAGATTAGGGGGACAAATTGTATATTACGGCGCAGGGTGCATGGGGCGGCGTTTTTAGAGAGGGGGTGGACATTTTTTCTAAACATCGACGACTTGGGGGTACGATTTGCCCTTAACAATTCTACCAGGTAACATCACCCCAACAAGACGAGTGCAGCAAGGCGAGTTTATCGTTGTACACACCAGCGGTTGATAGGACCAGTGTTTTGACTTAACCAGACCGTAGTCGTCGGAGTGTCGGATAACCAAGCTTTATGTTATGTTCAATAGCGCGTTTATAGAAAGGTTTGCCAGTTCTATCTTGACCAGTGAAATAACCATCAATACACAGATCAATAGCATTTTTTTTCGGTTTTTGTCAAGGCCATAAATTTGAGCCGTATATAATAATTTTAATTTTCGTAGTTTTAGCGTCAATTGACGCTGTCATACATCTGCCAAAATCTATTGTTTGTCACGCTTCATAAGCCAACTGGTCCTATCAAATGTTGTTAGCGTCTGTTACATCCGGAATATTCTTCCGGATGTAACACAGGCTACTGCTGATCCACATAAATTTGCCACCCTTATGTGTCTTATGGAGAATGAATAACGACATAAAGAGATAAACTCGCCCCAAATAGCTTTCAATGTTGAAGGTACGTCTCCAATCCATCCCTAAATGACATAATATCATGTTTTTATGTTATTTTTCATATTTTATTTTGGTATCCGCGGTATCCGCTGTGGTATCCGCGGTATCCGCGTGGTATCCGTCTTTTATTAATGCCGCATAATATCAAAGAAATTAATTTTAAAGTTAGTTTTCCTGGACTACATTGCACAGTGTCATACAATCATTTTACAAGGCATGTTTTTGACCATCTTTGAGGATTATCTAGCATCAAATGACAGTTTGCTGTAAAGTGACAAAGAGTAACATTACAGATATTTTGGAGGCCTCTTAAGCAAGATAATGGTTCTTTTGAAAAATGGTAGACCAGGACAAATTTTGGTAAAGTTCTTCATATTTACAAACCCACTCAGCTCATGAACAGATATTGTTAAAAAAACAACAACAAATATCCTGGTAGTGAAGAAACAGCACCTAAATTATCACATAACTTTTACTTCATTTATCAGTCAACTAGAATAGTAAAGATGTGGGTTTGAATCCCCTTCAAGAGCATAATTATATTTTTCCTAATTTAGTTTGATTCATTAATAAGTAATTTATTAATAATGAAAATAAAATAAGAAAGATATCATATAGTATATAATTATAATATGTTTCAATTAAGTATTATACTTGATGTATAATTACTTCTAACTAATTTACCTGTATTTTATTAAATTGTGATATTGCATTTAAGCCTGCATGATGTATTATAACATCATAAGCAGTCCAATAAAAAGAAATCATAAGCAGCTGGCAATCAACAATGAATCAAATAATGAAAAACTGTATTATTTTTGGTCATAATGTGTACATCAATATCTATATTTCTAATAAAAAACAGGAACACAGAATCTCATCATTCAAAACCACACATAGATAGATATAGATGTTCTTAGCAAATAATTCAAATTTTATAAAATGTATCACAAATAAAAAAGGTAACATATATAACCTTTATTTAGATGTCATAACTAGTTTATAAAAACATAAACATGTTAATCTAAAACAATGTTTAGCAAATATAGGACATGAGGATCCTTTCTATCATTCAAATTAAATATATTAGCCAGCATAAGATCAATACATGTGGTACTCCAATTTATACAGTTCTTGTTTACGTTCTCACTGGCATGTTATTTATTCTTTAGAATTTCACTGCTGTCCATGGTTATCTGGGAAATGTACACCGCTACAAACAATAGACTTTCCCCGCATTCGCTTGACTGGCCACAAAATTCACACTGAGAGTGGAGTGTATAAATCCATACATTTTCTGTATTTTAAACTGCACTCAAGCCTTTGATGTAAATCTATTGTTTTGTAGCCAGTCACACAAAGGCGGAGAAGGTCTATTGGTGTAATTAAGACAACAGCTAAATTCTAAAGTATTAATTGCATGATTTCAATGCTGGAGCTGATATGATTACAGTAACAGTAAATTGGACTATTTACAGTAAGTTATCAATCAAGTCCAGGATTGTATATACAGCTATTCTTGAAATGGTTGTCCAGTTGAAATACTGATTTAGGGAATAGCAAAGTCATTTGCATATCTCATGATTTTTATTTTTTAAGAAATGATGTGTCAAAATGTACAAAATAACTTCATCAAATAATTATTATCAATTATGTAACTATATAATATGTGCAGCTTTGTGTTTCAAACAAGAAAACTGAAAACGTGATATATGCAAATCACACTGTTATTTGCTAAATCAGTATTTCAACTAGACAACCTTTTCACGAATAGCTGCTGTATATTCTAAAAACAAGTTGAATTAGTTATCCTTTTAAATATACCACATATGGTATAGTTTGAAACTGAATGTATTGAATCTTTTAGATCACAAACACAGTTGCAAGTCTAGTTAAAGATAAACAGTACTAAGTCTTGAGAATACGAACTAGAATACCCAAATAAATAAATATAAAGACATGGGTTTGAATCCCACCAATGAGAGCATATGTTTTTCCTTTATTCTTTAAGTCATGAGAACAGTATACTGCTTGGTCATTTCGACTGTACTTGTCATGACTATTTAAATCATGTACTTCTGGAAAGGGCTGTATGACAGGAATATATCAGTTCTTAGCCAATCAGAATTTCCTTTCTATTAAATAACATTTTATAGATTGGCTATTAGCTCTGAAATAAACTTTCACTAGCACACTATCTTTTTTAAGTACAAATGATAATGCTCAAGTATTGAATTGAAAGTACAAACAATGTATTTCTGTGTGGCATTCATCACAAACAAACAAAAATAAACAAGAACAAAATAAAACCGTCTCATAAAATAGTCTTAACATGACAATACCATGGATTAAACCTGTATTTTACTTTTTACAATTATCTGTACTTAAGGGATGGACTATTAGATATTTGAAGGTGCATTGGGCAATTTTTTTTTGCAGGATTTTTTGTTTTTCCATATGATGGCTGTGCAGGATATTTTTTTCCTCAATCCCTGCACAATATTTTTTTAGGCGCAGTGCACAATTATTTTTCTTTGTTAAAGGCTTTGCTCATTTTTTTTTTTTTTTGTATTTGCCCAACCCCCCATCAAATATCCAATGGTCCATCCTTCAGGAAACATGAGTTAGACAGGTATTTTGCAGATGTTAGTCAATCAGAACTGGTTTGATGAAATCATCACATGGTCACTTGTGTTCTTAATAATAACAGTATATAAAATCATTTGCTTTTCATGAAGAGTAAAAAAAATTTCTGAATGCCATAAACTTGCAATGTTTTTATCTTCTCTGATACAAACAAATTACACTCTGTTTATTTCATTTGAAAGCCAATATCAACATTAAATTACAATTAATTCATTGAATTTCTATTCAGATAAAAAAAAATGAATACATCTATGCATTGTTTATTATGACATACGGCATAAAACATGCATTATTATTCCAATGGATCTTCAAGACTTGTTTTATCTAAGAGAAATGCAAAGTACATTTGAATTTTATTTATTAACAAGTAAGTTAATTTAAGCTAATATCGAAATTCAAATTCACTTTGGGTAAAAATAATTTTGGTTATATGTCAATGCATTAAACAAGTAATCATTAATTGATTTGTAAAATCTACTTTCACTGTTCACATAATAGCAGTACCACTTCATCTCTTACGATCTCAAATTTTAATGTTAAGGGTAGATCTATCTATTGGAAGTATGGAGATTCAATAATCTAACAAGTGAGTTAATAAATAATAGAATAACTGAAACCACCATATGCTACATATTTTAATTATCATAATAAATCAACATTGAACTTGCACTTTACTTTCACTCTTCTCATGGTAGCAATTGAATGCAACTTGATATCTTTCCATCATAAAAAACAGATCATAATGGATATATCTTAGTAAATAATTTATTGAAACCATCAAGGATTACTTATCTAACAAGTGAGTCAAACACTAATAGTAATAATGACTGAAACCATTTGATGTCATGTTATTTTATCACCTCAAAGAAACTCAAATATCTACTTTCATTTTCCTCACATTTGGCAATACAACATGTTCTATTAAAAAAAAATAGATCATAATAAATAATTCCACTGAAAACATCAAGAATCAATTAGCTAACAAGTGAGCCATTTTTAACACCAGTAATAATATCAAACAACTGAAAGGATTTAATGCCACTGTTATTTTATCTCCTCTAACAAATTCAACATTTGCATGATTGTACTTTTATTCTTTTCATATTTAGCACTAAACATCATAAATTATAACTTCAATGAAAGCATCAAAAATCAGTCAAGTGAGCATCTCCAGGACATTTTCTAACCATTTTATGCTACGTTATTTTATTAGCATAACTATGAAATTCAAGATAGAACAATTTCTCCCCATTTTCATAAAGAAAAATAACTGACAATCACATGTATCAGGAATATAAGTTATTTTGTGAGCTTAAGTTGACTTGAATGAAATAAAGAATAATATCTGTTTTAATTTCAATTGAACCAACACATTTACTATGCTCAATTCTTACCATCGGATAGCAAAATTCATACGATTTGGGATTCTCTGCTTGCCATTCAATCAAGGTGACATCTTGTAGCAGAGCAGTCTTGTTATATCTTGTTACATTCAATTCAATCACATATCGCCATGCAGCTAGACAAATATTTTGTACATAGAAAGTTGTACTGTATTCAAATAAGACTATAGTTATATACAAACCAGTCCAACAAACCTAGACACAAACTTTCTGGTAAATTCACATAGTACTGGGTTGTAAAGACTGACACTGTATAGAGTACTACTTGCGTATTCAAATGAATGATAAATCAATCACCAAAGGGAACCCAAAGCAGCTAGAAAAATATACTGCCTTGAACACAAATCCTCAAAAAAAAAAAAGTAAAAAAGAAAAAAGAAAAAAAAAGAAAAACATTCAAAGCAAAGATACTGCACAAAATAACTGCAATAATTGGGATGGTAGTACTTTATTGGTGTGATCAAATACATCAGCTATTTATCTAGTAAATCAAGTATTCAATTTCAAGATATTCTGTGGCAGTGATGATGTAGCAGTGATATTGGCGCTATATCAAATCAAAATGTCTCAACAAATTCCTATTTTTTATTACTAGACAACATCTGCATTCATGTAATTAAGCTGGGTGTTTATGACAAAAACAAGAAACTAACTATTAGGTTCTTCTTCTTATTTTTGAAAAATACAAATACAATAATTATGATTGACTGGTTGAGTCAAAATGTCTGGGACAAACAGTCATTTTCTAATTAGACAACATTTCTTTCGAATCCATATACATGTATGGTACTAGTCAGGTGTTTATGACAAACAGATTTACCATGTTTCCTTATAGAAAAAGAGGAATAAATGACTGAGCGATAAAGATTGATTGATTGATTTCAAAATTGATTGATTGAACTACTACCAATTGATTTATTTATTTACCTTGAAACATTTTAATTTGAAAAAAAAAAATTAAATAACATATTGTTTTTGTTACACTCAGACATTTTAACAACTTAAATAGGAACAACCACAGCTGTGACGTTTTATTATTTTTCTTGGATCCAAATGAGCAATACAGTGTTTTTGAAATAGTAATTTTATGAAAACATTCAGTGTGTAGTAATGACAGAAATGTTAAGAGAAAAATATCAATATGCCCTTGGAGGATTTGAACCCACGTTTTTTTTAAATACATTAGTAATTAAGTGGACATGACAAAGGTAACAGACAGGAATTACTAATAAAGGTGATATAGCTGACATAATAGTAGCATGTCAAAATACCTAATATCTTTTTTTCAAAACAATTATGACAATTAGCATGGAAAATGACAAAATGAAAGCATAAGTCAGTGCTTAGTAATTAACATATTTCTAATCAACAAAAGACTATTTATCTTATAGTTATTCATTAAGCATTTTCAACAAAACTAACGCTTACAAGTAGTGTTCAAACACCGCAAAATAAAACAACAAAAATCATCTTTCTTTATTTTATTCACTTGTTTCTAAACTGGTAAAAAAAAACAGTAAAACAAAAGTATTTTTCATATAACCAGCTATTTTACTTGATATTTAGATCCAAAGCAATTTCTTTTTCTACTCTGCAGAAAATATCATTGACATTCAAGTAAAGAAACACTATACTCAATAATTATTTCAATTTATTATTATAATATATAATTAAATAAGCTCCAAATCTAAACCTCAAAAATCATTAAAAGAAAACAAATGTATGTAAACTATATGTTAAATAATTGTATTAAATAATAAACTTTAAGATGAAAATCTATTGGAAAGCACTTAAAACATACATCAGTAAAAATGATGAAAAGATAGAACAATATAACTACCAAACCATACAATTTATCAAGGTATAAAACTTTTGAACATAAAATATTCCACAACAAAAAAAAATAATAAATAATAATTTATAATAATAATAATATAATAATGATGATGATGATGACAATGATGATAATAACAATAAAAAAATAAAAGTCCACTTAGTTTTTATACAAAATAAGCAAGATATTCATGTACAGTATTAAAATGAATACTTACACAACTTCCCGACAGGTTTGGTTCTGAGTTACCAAGCGATGGGTTTGCTCTCATGCGAACTAAGTTAGATGTTTCTTGACCTCGTGAACTATGATATCCTCCAATGCTTTCACCTCTATATCGTCCAAAGTCGTCAGAAAGTCTATTGTGCCGGAATCGGAAATCCTTTGGTAGAGTAGATGACACAAAAAGATCAGATTGAGAACCAGCACTTAATTGCAGGCCAAGCTCACAGTCAGACTACAAGAGGAGATGGTTAGTGGTTATAAGAGCCTGTTAGCCAACAATGACGTTAATGCAAATAAATACACAGCTGACATCAATTGAGCGCAGAGCATAGAAATATTAATTTTTTTAAGTGAAAATGAGTGTTTTATAGGCAGGTATAGACACAAGGTGAAGCCGTATATCTATAACGCAGATAAAACACAAAATTGAATTTTATAAATTGCTTCTAAAACTTCTAAACATAATTTTATATTTTCCCGACAAAAACTTGATAATTTTTTTAAACTTTATCAGGAAAAAATAGAGTTTTAAGTTCATGCAAATTAGTATAATAAAATTAAAATATCGGTAGTTATAGAACTCACCATGGGTGTTGATTTACTTTGAGAATCACTCATTAATTATTCATGAATTTTAGAACTTAAAATACAAATATTGACAATTGTTGTCTGCCAAAATGGTTTGTTGATTGTATTAGAAACATGCCACTTTTTAACATTATTTTGATTGCAAGTTAGTGTTGATTGACAAATTAAAACCATGCAGACAGAAATATCATGCAGCTTGAAGCAAATAACTTTCACAATGACATACTGTGTTGCGGAAAGTGTTACATGTAGTTATCACTATTTAGTAGTAAATAACACTAATTGAACAAACAAAAACAATAGACTGCAAACTCTAAAATTAATGTGTGCAACAATTGTCATTATTTAGTAAATAGCACTAATTAAACAAATTAAAGAAAACAATAGAATTAGCATGAAATAGCACTATTTAGTGGTATTTATGTTGCACACTTTTAGTGCAAGCACTCTAGTGCTGATTAAACAAAAAAAAAAACAATAGAATTTGCATAAAGTGCACTATATAGAATTAGGTTTGTACACTAGCATTGTATATTATTATAACTATTTCGATCGTTTGTACATCCACCCTGTTTTAGTTAGATTGTTGTTTTTTAGATTATTTTGTTGTTGTTATTGTTATTTTATCTTTTATTTTTCAATTGTTTGATTAACTAAATGACAACATTTGTTTATTTGTGTATCCATCCGTCCAACTGTCCATTAGTCTATTGACCTGTCCATGAGTCAATCCGTCCATCTTTCTAATTTCCTTCAACTGGTGGAGTATCAATTATGTCTTCAGCCTATAAATGACTTTATGGCTGATTTCTCAAAGAAAATGTTCATTAAAAGTCAGCTGGACTTCATAATATATCTAGTTGTCTCTTAAAAGATGCTTCGCCAGTTTGTTGTCAAAGGGAATTTTTCCAAAATAAATGTTCATCCCTTATATGCATATCTACAAAAGATGCATATTTTGTTGACAGTTTTGCATCTTGCTATTAACAAGGTATGTGTGGTTAAATGGATTTGTGGTTAATATGGTTGAGAGCTGATTGCTGTGGTTTCCAATTCAGCATATTACAGTCTACTATTAATAATAGTATTGTCAGATTCTGGCACACTTGCTAGAAAATAAAATGAATCTAAAGTATGTTCAAAATATTTGATGGGCACTTTTGCAATGAACGCAATTGCAAAATGCTCTAAAAAAATGAATTTAAAGTTAAAGCTACTACAATATGTCCAAAATATTTGATGGACGCTTTGCAAAGGACACAATTTAAAAAAAATGTTACATGCATTCATGTGTATTTTAATCATTCACCTCCACACCACCGCACAGAAATCAGGTTTACCTTTGAATTAATTATTTTAAATCATGCAGCCTTTGCTGTAAAACACATTAGTTACAACAAAAGGTTGAGTTTTGACAGTTTAAGTTTCATACAACTTTCTTACATTTTTTTCCAAAGTCAAGTTGAGATATGGAATCATTAATATCATTGTAACAAAAACAGATTTTAACTTAAAATCTTGCAGAAATGTAATTTTTTTTTACAAATATTTTATTATGAAGTCCAAGATGTGGCTGAACAAATCATATCAACTGAAAGTTATCATGTCAGTCAAAGTTGTGCTTTTTAATTTGTGTTCATCTTTTTGTATTTTTTTCCTTTCAACATGTATATGTTATTACCTGTAATATCATATCGAATTTTAGTTTGTGTTATTTATTGCAATAACTATTTGCACAAAATGAAAGTTATTCACTACAGACAACTTCATAGAAAGTCCAAAACGTGGGATGATTTTTTTTCAGTGACATCAATGGAAACCACAAATAAATACAGCCTTTCTTTGAAAATATCTTTTGATTAGATGTCTTTGTGTTGATCAATCTTAGCAAAAAAGTGATGACACTATTCCCATTGTATAATTGTGTCATATTGTTAGCCCACTGACAATCTTAAAATGCTTTGAAATGTTCCAATACTAAAGAAAACTTCATTGGACGACAAGTGTTTTTGTGTAGATCTCAACAGAACTATAATATCACACTTTGACACAGGTAAGTGTCTGATATATCACTAACTTGCCCAAATTGAAAATCTCAAGTGTTTTGCCAGACATGAATAAAATTTAATGACAAAAATAGCATATTTAATTAAATTATCCAATACAGAGTTGGCTTTGGTTGATTACATAAAAACAAAACAGTACAAAACTAACAGAGCACAATAATGATCTTTTTCATTAAGTCTGCCCCTGACTGATTTTAGATATAAAGCTCTTCCACTGAGCAGGTTAAGGCTGGATATGAGCTTTGGATCAATAAATTCAGACTTATAATTCCATCGTAAACAATCGCTGGGCCTTATAGGCTTACTCAGAGAAAATTCAAACAGATAACCTCTTTAAATGCTTAGTGGAAACAAATGCAACCAGAGTTGCAAGCATCTTATTGGACACTATATAGCGGCATTGATGAACTATTAACTAAGCAAAAACTGCAAATAAAAAGATAGCATGTGTAAGCTGCCTTCGTCGCGATTTCTCATTCAAAGACGTTTATTTATGCTCTAAAAGCTATCATTATTTTTACATGCTTCAAGTCACAACTTTTCACGTTCTTTCTTTTTGTTGCCAGTGCCCTCGCGGGCACCGGTCTTAACATCAATCGATAATTAATCAATATTCTAATGTTAACTAAAACTTCGGTAGATTACAGCCTATTACATACTTCCCCTGATTTTGATTGTTGTCCTCAACAATGGGCAAAAGAAAAGTTTACAATAACTCTACGACAAACTGTTATTACAATACTATTAGGATAATAGCAATGTTGTTGATGAGTTGATCAGGCCCATCAAACTTCTTCAAAAAACCTTGCCGGCACTTTTCTTTTCACTGTACTCTTGGTGTCTCTTTTAACTATTTCTTTTGCTTTAACAACAATGTTAAGTAAATCTTATGTAAAAATACATCTTAATATTGTTTCTCTTGTATGAACAGTATTCAAGGTCATAAAAGTATCTAACTTGTAGGTTCAATGTATTAGACTGTTTTTTGTTTTTGTTTGTTTGTTTGTTTGTTTTTATCTTCTTCAATATGTTTAGTTTTTAATGAACAGGTTGCAGTTGATATTGATACCATGGTGGTAGACCGTAACTTTGTTCTGCAAGTGGTTGTTTGACACCATGCGTGCATCTCCATGGGAACAGTTGATACTGACCATAACTTGGATATACAAATGGTTGACTTCCATAACCTTGTGGGACTAATGGTTGATAACCGTAACTTTGTTGAACCGGTACAACTATGGTGTTACTGCCAGCTTGGTCTTCAGGCCAGGGAGGTGGTTTCATCTGAATAGCACTAGCACTGTAGTAAGAGGGTCTGCCAAGGTCTTCATAGGTGAATATCTTTCGAGGTTGCCTGGACCGTTCTGACCGCCTTGGTTGATCCTCTGGTTCTGGCTCTGGTTCCAGTGTACCATGATCTATCTCTACTTCTTGTTCATCTTCTACTGAAGCTGGTTCTAAAGGCTGTTTAGGTACTCCATGACTTTCTGGAAGTTGGTCTGTTTCTTGACACAGCTGTTGAAGGTGCGTTGGTGTGAAACCCCGGATGTCATCATCCGACTCTGAGGGCTCCCAAGCATTAACTGGTTCTATTGGTGTTGTCCGCTGCTTCTGCCTTAGGGTTTGTTTTCTGGATACAGCTGGTCTTTGTTGTTTTTCTTTGGTCTTCTTGATCGTAGTCGTCTCATCTACGGGTAGGTATGAACATGGTAAGAGTAAATTCCTATGTAACACTCTCACCTTTCCGTCACCATTCTCCCGTACAACCTCGTAGACTGGAAGATCTCCTCGTTGACCAGTGACGATGTGGATGGTTTCCTCCCAGTACGAACGGAGTTTTCCGGTACCGCCTCTTTCACTCAGGTTCCGGACGAGGACTCGGTCTCCCTCCTGCAGTTTCGTGTGTCTAACCTTCTTGTCATACTGTTTCTTTCCGGCCACTGCACTTCTGTTGGCATGCTTGTTTGCAATGCCGTACGCTTCACTCAACGCTTTTCTCCAGTGTTTTACATACTCTGGGTAGTCCGAGTATCCTGTGGGTGTCTTCAATCCAAATATAATGTCGATAGGTAATCTCGGTGTTCTGCCAAACATTAAGAAATGTGGAGAGAACCCTGTGGAATCATGGCGTGTACAGTTGTACGCATGTACTACCTTATTCACATGTTCAGGCCATCGTGACTTCTGTTTTTCTGGAAGTGAACGGAGCATCGCCAACAAAGTCCTATTGAATCTTTCTACTTGACCGTTCCCCTGGGGGTGGTACGGTGTTGTACGTGAATGCCTGATCCCACACAGTTTTTCAAGGCTATCAAACAATTTATTCTCGAACTCCCCACCCTGATCATGGTGTATTGTGCTTGGAAATCCGAATCTTGGGATAAAGTCATCATATAGTTTCTTGGCAGTGGTCTTGGCTGACTTGTCTTTAGTGGGGTAAACTTGAGCGAAGCGGGTGAAATGGTCGACGACCACAAGAACATACTCATAGCCGCCTAGTCCCTTGTCGAGATGCAGAAAGTCCAGGGATACAAGCTCAAACGGTGCAGTTGTGTGTATTGGCTGGAGTGGAGCTCTACTGCTAGTGGTTGGTTTTCTCTGTTTTAGACAACTACAGACCTGTGTAACATAGTGTTTTATGTCAGACTGCATGAAAGGCCAATAGAATCTTTCACGTGCTAGGTCCACTGTTCTTTCGGAACCCAGATGACCCATTTCATCGTGAAGCTTTTTGTACACGAGTTGTCGATACCTGGCTGGTAATACGATCTGGTTGCGTAAGCTGGACTTTCGATAGAGGATACCATCTTCACCGAGTTGGAGTTTCTGCCACTCATGTAACATCTGCCTAACACTAGACGTCTCGCTTTGCCTTTGGGTACCTCCAGGTGGCTTTCCAATGTTCTTAAAATATAGTATCCGACTGATGGTTGGGTCTTGCTTTTGAGCTGCGACGAGGTTTTTACTGGTAACGGTTTGGAGGCCACTACTCTCTGTGCCCATGTCCATGGCTACCGTCAGGGATGACAACCATGCCGTTACTGGGTCATGGGCTTGCTGTGTGGCTGTGATGACGGTGGTAAGCACTTTACCATCAACTTCTTCAGTGCATTCTTCCATGTACTTATCGATGTGTAATCTTGAGAGCGTGTCTGCATCAGCATTTGATTTTCCTGGACGGTATCTTATGTCGAAGTTGAAATCAGCGAGTTCACTAACCCATCGTAGACACGTGGCATTAAGTTTAGCTGTAGATAGGATATATGTCAGTGGGTTATTGTCGGTAAATACTGTGAATCGAGTTGCATAGTACAAGTAATCGCGGAACTGTTCGCTGATGGCCCACTTGAGGGCGAGGAACTCCAGTTTTCCAGCATGCATATTGTAGTTGCGTTCAGCTTTTGTCAGAGCCCGAGACCCATATGCAATGACTCTGGTGATGCCATCCTGCTTCTGATACAAGACGGCACCAAGTCCATCCTTGCTCGCATCAGTTGTTAAAATGAATGGTAGTGTAAAGTCTGGGTAGGCCATAATCGGAGTGCTGGTGATCTTGTCTATTAGCTCCTCCAGGGTACGTTGGTGTTCCTCTGTCCAGCAGATTTTGTCTTTCGAAGGACGTTGTCCCTTCTTCTTCTTCTTTTCACCCTCTGTGTCAACAGCTATCAGATCATATAAGGGTTTCGCAAGTCTAGCAAAGTCCTTGATGTATCGTCGATAATAACTAAGTAGACCTGTGATTTGTCGTACTTCTCCAACATTGGTGGGATGGTGTTGCTTTAACTGTACAACCGCTTTCACTGTGTCTGGATCCATCCGATACCCATCTTTTGAGACTATCCGACCAAGGAACTTCACTTCGTGTTTGAACATATTGCACTTCTTAGGCTTGAGCTTCACACCATGCTCTTTCAAACGACACAAGACAGTTCTTAAATTCTCTACATGTTCACCAAACGTGTGACTGAACACAATAACATCGTCAAGGTATGGGATAGCCACATCATCTCTCAATTCCCCCAAACACCGCTCCATAAACCTTTGAAAGTTTGCTGGCGCATTCTTCAACCCAAATGGCACCCTCATCCACTCATAGAGCCCCCACGGTGTTACAAACGCCGTGCACGCTCTACTGTCCTCATGAACAAAACCTTGGTGATAGGCACGACCTTGATCAAGAACACTGAACCATGTGTTCCCTCCCAAGCTATCTAGGGACTCTTGAACCCTGGGGATGGGGTGTCGGTCGGCTAGTGTCTTTTGGTTAAGCTCACGATAGTCCACACAAAGTCTTAGTGACCCATCTTTCTTTCTAACACACACAACAGGTGAGGAGTAGGGTGATTGCGATTTAGTGATAAAATTCTGGTTTAGTAAGTCTTCGATGTACTGTTTGACTTCGGGATAGAGTGGGGGTCCTGCGTATCTCCCAGTAACTCCTCAATGACATTATACCCTAGGATGGGATACTGCATTTCATCACCAGTCACGAGGAAAGGTACAGTTATTACTTGTGTTGTCCCTGCCCCCGTGGACGCTAGCTTAACATCAATCTCCACCCACCCCTGGTAGGGAATGTTCGTGCCATTTGCTGCAGTCAAATCAAGTTTTTCATCTATCAACTCGGCTATGGGCCTCACACTTTCACCCCTCAGCTGTCCTTTGAGAAAAGTTTCACTTAGTATCGACACTTGGGCTCCTGTGTCCCATAATACCTCTTGTTCGAAGTCATTTAGCATACATTTAACCAGACACTTCCTCCCAACCAACCCAACAAGCTTTTTATGTTCAAGGGGGGTGAGATGACTGGAATGCAATCCATTGGCAACACTGGGTGGGTGACAACATTGGTCTTCTAATTGCTTGATACGTTCATCTATTTGAGCTCTTATTGTGGGACCGGCTACCTCCGGGCCCTCGGGGGTAGCCGCTGGCCATTTCCCTGATCACAGTTCCTTGCTAGATGAGACTCGCTGCCACACTTAAAACAATGGCGACAAGACTGTTTACCCTCCTCCCGACAAACGCTGCAAAGGGGAGGGCCCCTCTGTTGTAGTCTGGGGTTACTTTCACCCACTTTGGCACTACCTTTTATACTACTCTTGATAGATTCAACTTCAGCTTTCAGTGATTTAATAGCAGCTAGTAATTGCTAGTAATTGTCTTTACCTGACCCTTCAACTTCTTCATCCTCTCGCTCTCTACCGAGTGTGCCATGCTCATTTGCTGGATAAGTATTTCATCAGTCACTTTGGGGTCCTTTAGAAAAGGGCGCATTTTTGCACGAATGCACTCATCTTGCAGGCCTGTTTCAACAGATCTTAGAAACAAACATTGAATATGTGAAGGGTCATACTTTAGGCCATCCTCATCCCCACCTTCATAGCAGGAAAACAGAATTTGCTGTCTTAGGTCAAGGGCCCTCAATAAAAACGCTTGGGGTGGCTCTTTATACTCTTGACAGATAGCTGCCAAACTTTGGTATAGCTCAGCAGTGTTTTTTACGCCATAGTGACTGCGCAAAATTTTTTTTAATTGATCAAGTGATAAATCTTTGTATGTTTCTAAGTAATTACGCAAGACGAGACCTGGTGTTATCGCTCGAATGACTCCATCTACAATTTCACACTCTGAGTACCCTTGCATTCGACCATTCGTCATTTGGCGGACTAGTGAGGTAAAACTAACCTTGTCCTTTTGACCTGGCTCTCCAATCTGTCCACTTATTTTAAACTGCCTCCTCAGTGCACTCGCAGACGCCAGCAACGTGTTTAACCCTTCCTGCTGTTCGACTTTTACTTCGGGTTGAGTTGTTTTCTGTGTTGACATTGGTTTCCTTAACATTTCGTTCACATCATGCAAATACGGTACTTTTTCTCCTTCTTTCAGCTTGGAAAGTTGTTCTTCGAGTGCCGAGCATAAGCCTCTAACGGTGGAAAGCGATTTCTTTCCCGAATAGTCCACTTTGAAGAATTCACATGCACGCCGAGTGCCATCGTCGTCCGCCGCGTAGATCAGAGATTGAGTTTCGAGTTGTAAATCCTCCATTTTCTTACCAAAATGATCCAAAAGACTGTCCTGGCGTGGTCGCCAAATTGTAAGCTGCCTTCGTCGCGATTTCTCATTCAAAGACGTTTATTTATGCTCTAAAAACTATCATTATCTTTACATGCTTCAAGTCACAACTTTTCACGTTCTTTCTTTTCGTTGCCAGTGCCCTCGCGGACACCGGTCTTAACATCAATCGATAATTAATCAATATTCTAATGTTAACTAAAACTTCGGTAGATTACAGCCTATTACACATGCGAAATGAATATGGAGTATTTAGGAATAGAAATACTGTGAACTTTCACAGTTGATCGGTGACTGATAATAGGACTATTGTTTAGAATAAATGGCGGCGAGTATTGCCCCAAAACAAATCAGTTCCCAATATTTACGTTTTAGTCCATAAACTGCTCGATAGTATATTCTATTTACTTAACAAACGAACTAAACACACAAAGCTATAAAAAACAAGTACTAAAAATACTCTTTAGTAACCAAAATTATGTCCGTGATTATTGCACTCGCATAATCTGCAGGGCTAAACTAAGATTATTCGTTGAATTCATTTACGCGAAACTTAAAGTTCAATTGCAACATATAAAATGGAAAATACTACACTCATGCGCTTAATGTACAAATGTTACTACGAAAAATTATTTAATTTGGCTATGGTGATGTTAGTTGTTATATATTTAGCATCAATAAGGTACTGGTTAAATTGGCACACATCAAATACTGCCTTGAATTGACCAGACTCACCTCCTCGTGTTCATTGCCCGAATTATTATCATCGTCCCTGCATTTTATAACAGCTTTCATAATTTCAAGCCGAAGCTTCGGGTCCTTAATATGGAAGTCATGCTCAAGATCGTCATCTGTCACAGTTTTGAAGTAGTCCAACGATGAGTTGCCCTAATGGTCGCGTGTCGCGGGTCGCGGGTTTCAAGTCGCGGGTGCGGCTTTCAAGTCGCGGGTTTGATAAAAAGTCGCGGGTTTGAGAAATTAGATAGCCATTTATCAATAATGATATAGAATAAAAGATCTAATTGAAAGAGCAGAAAGAGAAAACCTACAAACAAACTACCTTATTATAGGAAATTAACGCTTCACTTATTTTACTTGATTTTCAAAAATTCGCGTTAATTTAGATCGCGAGAATTTCATTCAACGTTAATTAAAAGGTAAAGGATAAAGTTGAATGGTAATTTAAATAACACTGTTTTTATTTTTATCTAACATACATCAACTATCTGATAAATATCAAAATTTTTCAGTGCATCTTCCGGGTTTATTTCTTCGTCATATAATTTGAATCTTCTGATGGTAGAGTGCACGCACTAAATAGTGCTATTTTATGCTAATTCTATTGTTTTCTTTTGTTTAATTAGTGCTATTTACTACTAAATAGTAACTACTGTTGCACACTTTTAGTGCGTGCACTCTATATATATATTTCTGGACATCAAATGCATCCTTTAGATTTCTTTTAGAATAGACTTCGATTCGTCCACATAATCAATGTTGATGAAATACGGCATTTCCTCTACTTTAGCTTTGAAGAACGCCAACTTTTTTAGTGTGCCTTGGATGTGGGTCTCCATTTACACTGGAGTACCGGTGTAATCCAAAGAATGTTGTCATCCGACTGATTAAGATCGACGATTCATACGACGTGGCGAGAACGGCCAGGCTATTTTCTCTGTTGACTTTCAAAACACCTACTACCATTTAGATGTTCATGTAATCGCGTAAAACGAAAAAAACAACAAATTTCGATGGAAATGTAATGGCTTCTAAAAACCAATACCAATCAAATTGATTTGATTTTGTTAAGCGACATTAAAATAGTATCAACTTAGTAAAGTTTTTTTTACGTATATGTTTAAGCAGGAGCCGTTCATTGTTTTATGCGCGCTAACTGGCAGTCTGAAAAAAATATATATATAAACCTGGTACAAAAATAATTTTGTAAATAAGAACAAAACTCATTTTCAGTCTTTGAATCATTATCATTAAATTAGTTAACCTATCAATGAGTTCTCCTGGAGTGTACTCTATCGTCGAATGCTCTTCGTTTTTAGCCGATGTTCGAAGAGTTGGGTTTTGACAAAAAGCACAGACTATATATTTTATAGATATAAAGCTTATACATAATTTAATTTGAATTTGTCTTGCTCATATTGAATTTTTATCCTTTCCTATAAAAAATGAATATCATTTACAATTGTATTTACGTGTATTTCAGTGTTTTACACTCTACTAGACTATGTATATTAAATCTGGTTGACGTAACTGTCATCCTTATCGCCCTATTCATGGAGTACATAAACAAGCAATGTTGCTTTATAACCGCAGTTGATCAAATCAATATCTTCCAGACATTTTGTCGGCTTGCATAATCTTGCGTTATCTCCCTGATTCCAACTTTGCCAAATTCTATTTTAATGTTTCTTAATTTTCTTTTACCGTATCATTGAATTATTCTTAATTTGCTTAGTTTACTTCGTATTCTTAAACCCAGATTTTATGTATGTTTGTAGGTTTTCTCTCTCTGCTATTTCAACTACATCTAATCTTTTTCATTCTATATTATTATTGATAAATGGCTATCTAATTTCTCAAACCCGCGACTTTTTATCAAACCCGCGACTTGAAACCCGCGACCCGCGACCATTAGGGCAACTCTCCAACGATATATAATCGAGGAATATTTTATCGACGGAGGTGAAGTAAAGATTCCTTTTCGAGATAAGCTCGCAAGGCCAGCCTATCTTGACTAAACGAGCTTCCCTCCTTGTCAGTCCTATCTGAGCTCTCCATACTAAACTAGTACGTTTCTTTACACCGTAGCTTTCAATAAAATCATGTGAAATCGAGTTTCAAGCAAAACCGAGCTAGATTTATCTTGTAGCCAGGTCGACATGCTTGGAACAAACACCAGAGCCGAGGCGAACACCTTCACATTTAACAACAAATGTCTCGTATTCGTCGTCTATTCCCTCTTGCCGTTCAACATCACAAAGAGCAAGTCCTAGCTCAAATTCCACATCGATTTGTTGCGGTGTTAGAGCATTTTTCACGAGAAAAATACCGAAATACCTTTTTCCAATACTATTTGCGTGTATTTTCGCTAGAATGTAATCGATGACCGCCGCATGACCGCGCACATCCGTATGGGAAAAGCCGCAGGACAACAAAAGTAACAGACGCAGGCTCAATAAACTGGAGTTTCGAACTTTCCATGTCGAAATGAAAAGATTTCAACTTTATGTAGCAATTATAATATGTTTTTGGTTGCTTTATGACGGTGTTGCTGATGCCACAGATTTCCATTTCAAGTATTTTCCATATCGAAAAAAGCAAAAACATGTAAGTAGGCCAATGATGACCTTAAACTCTTTTTTTTTTGTTTCTGACGTTCCAAAATATAAAATTGTTACTTTTACTAACCGATCAAATCAATCGATGGGTATCGATCGTTTTGGAAATCCAATCGATCAAATCGATGACATTCGATATCAATTAATCGATCAATTACCTTGAACAATCAACGACCAATCAGCTCACACAAAAGAGATTTTTCATCGATTGCTCGATTTTATTGCAGGCATGATATATATAAGGTATTATTTATAATAACGTCCCCCCTCTATTGTTATTACAGGGACACTACCACTCCAAAATGATGTGCTGCTGTCACAGAGACATATGCTCCACCACCCCTTCCACTAAACTTTTCCATTTAGGGGATGTTTATATTTAGTGAGCCAGCCCGGTTTTAACAGGCTGGTTTCTTGTGTGCTCAAGCTATCAGGGCGTAAAAACAACAACAACAACAACAACAAACAAAAAAAAACACACAAAAAAACCGCTAAACCGCCCTGGCTTACTCCCTATAAACAGCTTGAATTATTAATTTGCATATTTCAATCTGTCTCTTACATGGCACACATGGAGGATCTAGGGGGGGGGGGGGGGTGCAGGGTGTGCACACCCCCTCCTGGAGGGACTTGTTTTATCAAATATTTTTTCCAAAATAGCCTCAGTATTTCATGTTTACTGGGTAGTGCACCCCCTCCTAAAATTGATGCACCCCCTGGAAACAATCCTGTATCCACCTCTGATACCAAATACATTGTATAGGGGAGTACCTCCTGACCCTGGAATAATGGCCATCCCTATTGTTCAGTGAAACCCTTTATCTGTTTGTATTTCATTCAATATAGTATATGGTATTTTAGCCTTCATAGCCAGGGGGATTGGGGTGAGGGACGAGGAGAAAGGAGAAAGAGAACTGGATACACAGACTGATGATATTTAGCATGTTATAATTTATGTTGTTCACCTTCAGGCAAAAATGTACAATGGCATTGAAAAGTCATGTGAAACAGAATCATGTTCTGAATTGATAGGACTTCAGCAAATCAAATGTGCAAGAAAATGTGTTTCCCAGTCTTGCTACCAGCAGCTGTATGCATGGGATGAGGTACAATATCAACGGCTGGTTGTAAAAAGCCAGTGGATAGTGTAAGGAATGCACCATTAGATATTTAAGAGGTGGGGGGTTGGGCAATTTTTTGCTGCAGGAGATTTTTTCGCATATGATGGTTGTGTAGGATATTTTTTTCCTCCCTGTACAATGTTTTTGGCACATCTGCCTTACAGAATTTGTTTTTCTCTGTTTAAGGCACTGCATGAGATTTTTTTTTTGGTATTTGCCAAACCCCCACCCTCAAATTTCTAATGGTCCATCCTTAATCCACTAGATACATGTTTCTCTACCTAGGGCTGGTTGTACAAAGCCTGAATAAAGTTATCCACATGATTAAAGTTATCCACCCTATAGAATTCCTTTAGAAGTCATCAGTTGGATAGGTATTTATCCAGTGGATAGTGCTATCAAGGCTTTGTACAACCGTCCCTTATGCGTTCTCAATAATCACTATGTTGTGGATTACTTTCATACAGTGAATAACACCATCCAGGCTTTGTATAGGCAACCTACCTTGACTACATGATATACTATATGTGGTTTTGGAAAAAAATGACCAAACCAATCCACTGACTGATTGAATTATTCTTTTCAGTTGGAGGAAGGTGAAATCGATGTAAGACTCAACTCATTCAAAGGATGTGTCGCTAGTGAATTACAAAACAATGAAATAAACAGAAAAATGCAATAAGGTACCTTTCGAATATGATTTCAATTCACTCTTGAAAACACAAGTAATACTACAGAGCGTGTGGCTGATTGCACAGTTTGGATCACTGATCCTGACCAGGACCTTTCATTGTGATATCCTCATCAATATCTCCGTCTGCCGGCCTTCAGGAAATGGACTTCACTTGAAGTGTAAGTTAACTGTGGGGCAACTTCAACTGTGACTGTAAAAGGCTGATTCTAGAATGCATGGCATTGAGGGTGTTGATATCCTACACCAAGCTATTTTTCACAGTCATAACCAGCAATCAGTCTGGCAGACTCCCACCACATATGTTAGCTCTGATGGCCATTTTGGAAGTCAGTTAAATTTATCATGATTCACAGTGAGCTCATGACATAACAACGTAGATGAAAGAGACATTAATAGGGCTTTACATCTTTATTGAGTCTCGTTTGGTGGCTTGTGTAAAAACCTTCAAACAAAATGATTACATAGTGCCAAACTCTCCTTCAATTGACAATTTTTTTTGTATGTTTTTTTTTGCTAGCATTTATTGAAATTGTAAAGCATAAAATGTTCACAGACACAAGTGCCTGCTGGTGCTACCAGTGACAAAATAGTGATAATTGATAATATGACAATAAATGATTATATTTCAAATCAAGATGCCAGCTATCTGGCCACCAAAGAGTGGCCATATTAAACAGGCTTCCAAAAACATGTGCATGTATTGAATGTATAGTTTAAACAGCAGTTAAATATTGAAAAAAGTTAAAACTACTTTGCCTGACATTACTGACTGAAAATTTCAAAATTGGTATATGTTAGCCTTATAGGTTTGACAGTATAATTGCCTGCTATATATTTGAGACCTCAATAAACATGGGCTTTGAGTTATGATGCTTTCAGATAAAAAGTAGGCATTCTTTTCTTACCAGCACTAAAAGCTTGTCTACATTTTTTTGTTCTTAATAATACATTTCACTTTAGTAAAAAAAAGTAATAGTAAGAAAAATGTGTAATTAGGATAAAAATCTAAACATCTAATGAGTACTAGTTATTCTGTAAAATTGAATAGTAAGACATTTCCACTGGTTCGTTGTCTCCAGGGACATCTGGGGCATTTACATATAAATTAGAAGCTGGAGGAGTATCATTGACAGTTCCAATACTTGAGACCAAAACCTGAGGACTTGTTTGTGACTGGTTTTGTGGTAAATAGTTGGAAGGTCCTGTTGCGGATGGAGGCTGCTGTGGGACTGGTCTTCCAAATCCAGAATCTGTAAATGTAGAGACTGAATGTGCATCTGGTGCAAGTGTAGAATAAGAGGGTGGAGGAGGATCTGGAAGAGGTCTTGAAGTCGGATTCAGATTTATTATTGTTTCGTATTCTCTTGTTCTCTCTGGATTATTTATGTTATCAACGTCATCATACCCATCATCGTCAACATCCTGGTTCAAATTATCTTTTGTTTCTGGACTCTGAAAAACGTATAAACATTATAACTTGTAAAAAGGGAAAGTGTCAAAGCCTCTATATCAAACTAGTGGTAACATTTCGTATGCCGAAATTAATTTAATTTGTACATATTTCTCAAGAGATCTATATCCCGGGGGGGGACTCCGATCGGAATAGGGCGGGAAAGCTCGTCGGAATTTGTGAAAATGACTCAAGGTGCAAAGTTCTATCCAGAAGGCTGTTGCAATACATGATGTTTACCCCTAAAAGATATACCAACTCAAATACGAACAATTGGATATTTCGGTCGTAAAATCGAGACCTTCATATTGAATATCTGTGAATACCTTAGAAAGTACAAACTCGGTAATTCTAAGAGTCTGAAAACCTCCAAGAGACTCTAAAAGGTACCAGATTTCCGATTTTGACTCCTAAGAGGTACGACGAGCATCCCCACCCTCCGATATATGGGAGTCCCACCGGGATCTATATACATGCATTTGCTCCTGAAAACGCTCCGGCACTGTATTCCCCCTCTGCATGTAACAACGCTTTCCATAAAAAACATCGATGGCGCAACATTTTCGCTAGCAAAATCTCTCCACGAAAGTCACCAAGCAATATACTGTGGATTACTACAACACTACTGATCAGAAGAAATACTACAAGAAATATCACCTCGACTATAGACCACTTTTTTCCACTACTGTGGATTACTACAACACTACTGATCAGAAGAAATACTACAAGAAATATCACCTCGACTATAGACCACTTCACGTTAACGTTCGCCATTTTGAATTGGGGCAAAGTCGGCATATTTCTTAAGACATTGTCATCCATTTGACGTACAATATCTTCGCAGTATTTGACTTTCTGTTTATTTTCTACAATTTGGCTATTGTTCTTTTTACCAATGAATCTTGAAAAACAATTTTAATGCTGACTTAAAATGGTGCATAAATTGCATGACTGGTTCCCTTTTAAAATTTTACCTTTTTTGGATCTATTTTAAGAAGATAAACACATGATCAACATACCCCTCCAAGGTTTTGTGCTTCGGCTTTGTCCTTTGGTTCTACTAGTTGGTCCAAGGAATAACAAGAATTTAGCTAAAAAGTAAATCAAAACTCCTCCATTAGTACTTTATTGTTATTATCTTTTTTTCTAATCAAAACGTTACCGGTATTCAGTTCGACTGAGCTTAATGTTGTATCCAAACTCAATCTAACTAAAAGTAAGCCAGTAAATAATGATGACATATAATGACACTTGGAGTTTGTACTATGGAAACCCAAAATATGATTGTAGATAATGCATTTTTCGTTCATAATGCGGGGCTTCAAATGTTTCTCAATTAATTGCTGAAATGACGATTATTATGCTGCACATTTGAGCTAGAATCATAATATAAACATTTTATGGAAAATGCGATTCATGTGTCACTGTGTCTGTTTGTAAAAAAATGGTGTTTGCAACTCTTGGAAACCGCCCCTGCCTTGATAACAAATGACGGTACTTACAATGGCACGAGCTTTGTCTTGTTTAGTGAGAAAAGACAGCTCAGTAGATGGCCTATCTGCATCTTTCAAAATAAAGGTATACTACTTTGGTATACACACAAAAAACAATTCAGCACTTAGAATGATATAGTTTTAATCACCGTTGTAGTGGAGCTCCGCTATTAGGTTTTATAGTTTGAAAATGTGCAGGAGACTACATCTGTACATACAATTTCGTTGACTGCTTGATATCATAACAATGACGAACCAATTACATTTTGGTGAATCAATTTTTAAGAAAGTTCATGCAGTTATTGTGTGTAAGATGAAAGACTAAACAGTCCAGAAATGCTAATCAGGTAAAGCATTAATTGGTTTTTGTTCCGAATTTGTAACTTTGTTATAATTAGTCATAGCCTTATATATATGTTTATAATGTATTTCTCTCTCTCTTTCTTTCTCTCTTACTCAGCTGTGTAGTTATAAGTAACAACATTCAAACTTGTGTCGGTTACTGGTACTTTTTTAAATATTTGCTGCGGTACCTGGAGAGTCTAGAAACGTCTTTTGAACTTCAATAAGCCGTCGTTTCAAAGCTGATAGGTTTGGACGGAAAAAAGGATCAAAAGAGTGGCATTCCTTCATGCTCTCAACAATTACTTTTGGTATGCATTTCTTTTCCAGAGTGGTATCGTCTCCAAGAACCTATATCAAAACCAAAAAATAGTTTAGGTGGGTAGACCAATAAGAGAAAATTACAATAACGTCGACCCCAAAAACTGTTTTTCTAAAATAAAATCTTTACCAAATAAAACACAACACTTGCCATTTTTCACTTGTGTCATGACGTATTTGTGCTTTATGTGGTAAATTGAAGAAGGATATATTACAATGGTTGATAATGCAAATATAACCCAAGGAGATGGTTTTAAAAATATAGTTATTTGGGAAGTTATTAATTGATTGGTATTTTCTTGATCTTCTCGATTTTACAAATAATTTTGTACTTTTTTCCTGTGAAGTTTGAGCCGGGACGTATAGCGCGATTTTAACACATTTGACTCATTGTAAGACAAGTCACCCTTCGGTGACGTCTGAACGCCTGGAGTCTTACTTACATGACGTCTTATTTGGTCAGCTTCACTATCACTGATCCAGTTGTATGGTATGTTTCCATACGTGAACATCTCGAAAAGGACACATCCACAGTGGAATACCATTGATTTCTCGGAGTAGCAACCATCAGTTAAGATTTCGGGAGCAGCATGACGAATCGAGGTTTCATCTTTTTTAGAGATGTACTCGTATGAATCATCCTGATGAAAAAAAAGGATTTATTTTCACCTACTTTACATTAATTGCAAGCGCAATCTTTATTAAAGACACTGAGTACAAGATTATTTGTTATAAGAACAGTAAGTTATAAAGCTGTAAATGCTATTTTCAAGCATGCATTGTATTTTAGAGATACACAAGTATATAGTGTCAAGGTTGATGTCGATTTTTTGATTGATTGATTTTGAAGTGCGAAATACGTGCAAAAGATCGAACAACTAAAGAAATGCTAAATTAAACATAACAATTGATGCAAAAGGATAAAAAAAATTACAAAAAAAATGAACGAAACGGAAAATTGGAATAATAATGATAATAATATTAATAATAATACCAAAATAAAACAATACCTCCTGGTTGTATGTCATTTGTTGCAGTGCCTGGAATCCTGTTAGCTTACAAGTCCTGTCTTTACTAACGAGAATGTTACTAGACATGATTGCTTGATGAACTAGATGTTTATCGTCGCTGAGTAAGTACATCAATCCATCAATAACTCCAAGCATCATCTCTAGCAGAATGGATGGTTTGGGCAGAGGATGGATGTCAGATCTGATACATAAAAGAAAACAAAGTTAGTTTTCTTTACCTTTATGATTGCTAGATAAACTAGGTGTTTATAACTCCAAGTATCATCTGTAGTAAAGTGGATGGTATGGGCAGAATGTATTCAATTAAATCTTTCACAAAAGAAAAAGAAAGAAAGGGAAACAGGGGTCCGCCATTTAACTTAAAATTGCAATAAAACAATGTCATATTTTCCCAAAAGGTTAACAAAATAACATTTGTTAAAATGTTAAGTGACAAGTCAAAACGATAGAGCGAAAAGAAGTGTTGTCGTTGAGGACAAACGAGGTATTGCTGTTTTGCCCTGTTCTTGCATGCATTAATCTTTACTAAACAAAACACTTTAAACTGTTTAAAAACTGCCATAAAGCTCATTCGGCGTGAGTACCTTGCGTCTTGTAGAAACTGTAGCAACGTGCCTTTATCGGCATACTCAGTGATGATGTGATATGGCTCGGAATGAGTGTCATAAGCAAACACTCGTACAATGTTGGGATGAGGGCTAACGTTCAATCTTCGCAGGAAGTATGCCTCTCTTACCATATCTTTATACTGCTTGCTTCCTTTTGCTTGGAAATTTTGTTGAACTCCTGAAATTATATAAATGCGCCGATCAGAACAAACGGCTCTGTATTTGTACATTTTCAATTAAAAAACAATTGCTAAGAACAATGGTCAGGGTGTTTTTTCGCCTCATCGGTACTTTCAAAAGCCGATTCCCAGGATAATTTTTGTTTTGTTGAGTCAGATCTGAATCAAGTGTCAACAAAATAGAGTGCAAATGATTATTTTTAATTATTGTGTGTGTGAGGTAGTCATAAATTAATTGTAATTATTTAACTTTTTAAATCTTCATAATAAAACAGATAAAATAACACGATATACATAATCTTAAATATTATTTCAGCTCTTGTAGAGATCAAAACTAGACAATAAGTGACAATTCCAGTCCAAATTTCGAAGAATTGTTCCCAATCCCAACAGAAAAATCCCAATCCTAATGGTAAAATGACAATTCCCAGCCCAAAAAAGCAAATACCCACTCTCTTGCAAGCTCACCCCAGTCATTTTGTCATGGGATTGGGGAGGTATAAAAGTCGTTCAAAACCTTGACAATACTATGGTATTTAAGCTTTTGAGTAACCGAAATCCGGTACCTAAATACCATGAGCCTGCAGTTTTTATGTGACAGCTGACACACCGACGCCATTTTAACCATTGTTGTTCCTCACTAAACACTAAATTTACACTTAAGGGTCCTGATTACTTAAGCAAAAAGTCATCACGATTTTTTCTTAGAAAGATATTTTATAGAGAATTTATCAATTAATCGAAAAATGGATAGAAATCTATGTGGTCCCAAGTCCGTTTTCGAGATAAAAATTTTTGAACGGAACTATGTTTTGACATTTTTGAAGAACAAATGACGAAAAATGCATTTTTCACAAAAAAAATTATTACTCAAAAACTAATAAAGCTATTGACGTAGTTTTTACAGTCAATCTCAACCAGACGGTATTTTACACAAATATGGGAAAATAAATTATATATGTTTTAAAATTTTGTCAAAATTTACAGTTTTGTTTTCGTTTTTGACTTAAAATTGCTTTGAAAAGTGAAACCATAAACCACTTACCATCGCGTGTAATGTTGAAAAGTCATCACGATTTTTTCAAATCTTGTCAAAGGAAAGATTTTCACAAAATCTTTCAGAAAAAATGAAGAAAAATATAGAGTCCCGCGTAAAAAATGAGGGTTTTGGCTGGTTGAAGTATAATTTTTGAAGGTTCCTTGTGTTATTCTTATGTTGTCTTTTGGCGAGATTTGGCGCGCGCGCGGCGTTCTCAGCGGTAAATTGCTCGCGGGCACAGGTTTCAAGCGTCGTTGTTGTTCTAAAGTAGTCAGGACCCTTAACGACAACGATGCCGAGAAGAAAAAAAAAACAAAATATGATTTCTCCAGTGAATATACTGTCTTGGTAAGTAAGGCCATCGTTTTTCGTTTATAGTTAACATTTGTCAGAGACCCATTTACTATTGCTGAACTCCCGAAAACGTATATGTATGATTATTTATTTTGGGGGAAATTTTCCACTCTTTACTGGCTTATTCATGCCTGTACGATTATTTTTTCAATGCCTTTCCACTCTGTACGAATCTTATGCGGGCCTGTATGATTATTGATTTAAAAAATGTCCGTAGAATCCAACAATTGCTCATTTTCAAATACCGTATCTGCCGGTGTATAAGTCGACCTTTTTCCATCATATTTATACCAAGTCAAGAAATCAACTTGCTATAAATCATAAAAAAACTAGACCCTGGAATCCAGGATTACTGGGCTACCTGGTGTAGTCAGTGGTTATCTGGGGTAGTCAGTTGGTATAGGCCAGATAAAACATCTTTGTTACAAGTGTAATGTCTTTCTCAAAAATTATGATACATTTTACAATACAGCATATAAATTAGGGACTCAGTCAGAAATTAGCAAGGGGGGAGGGGCTGGAAACATAGTAAGGGTCTTAATTTTTTGAGACACCCCCCCCCCCCCCTGCTAATTTCTGACATGCTCCTTATACCAAAACTTCGATCATGGTTTCGAAAATGAGTATTTTCAACATTATGACCAAGTAAACCCTAAAACAGTCATTATAGAAACATTTGAAAACCTGTATAGATGAGCACTGAAGATATGGGACACCTTTACTGACATTTTAAATGTAGATATTATAACCCTTAAGCAAGATGCAAAAACCAACATTTGTTTCCACATCACTAGTGAAGTGTCATATTGTATTAGATATGTAATATTGCACTATTTGAATAACAATAACAATAACAAACTTTAGCAAAACGTTTAAAGATTCTTACAATATCAAAATTAAAATCATTTTCAAAAGCATCCATTTCCATGAGTGGGCTTTGTTTCACTTTGTCTATTTGGCCCTCTCGAGCACCAAAAAATTCGTAATTTATTACAGAAATTCTGGAAAATTACTATATACATTATACCATCCCCATTATATTAGGTTATTTTGTACAAAAGGCAATATAACGTACGAAGATCAGCACAAAAAAACAAGGTTCAATTACAACTCCATTTATTTTGCAATGATTTCTACAAACACGGAATTTACAAACAATTTCAACTACTTAGTGAGAACAAAATTTAATAGTTTACTTACAAATAATTGTAGAATCTTCCATTAAAGTTTGTGAGTAATTTTAACCTTCTTCTTTAAATAATTCCATTATTTAGCTTTATCGTTGTCAACTGGGTAAACACGATCGTCCGGCCGGCGCTATTGTCCTGTAATTGTGTCTTTGAAACTTGGCTTTTGAAATTATAAATACATAAACAATCACACAAATATTACTTTCTTCCTTCTAACCATATCTTTTGTGCATTTAAAATAATCAAGAGGAGAACAAACGGTCTGGAATGGTATTTTAACCACAAATGTAGCTTGGCAGTTCCGAAGTAAACAATCTTGAGTGCAGGCGGTACGTCACACCAAACTTGTTCAAAACATCACAAACAGCAAAATATTCGATGACATTATCCGGAAAAACTCATCAAGTTTCAACCAAGCTGAATATGAAGCAACTGTTTTGTTGATTTGTACACCAAAAGTTGATAGTTTTCGCTGTCATGTCATTCGGTCAATTCTCTAAGTACGTCTTTGATCGGAACGGCTGATTTTCACGAATATCCTACATGTGATTTTCAATGAAAAAACTTAGCAATCTCTTTGTTTTTTTGCAGCTGTTACGTCTTCCTCACGAAAAGAAGTTGTAGATAACGATATAAGTCTTGTTACTTTCTTTTTCGTGGCTGTTTTTCTGCTTTAACGAGCAGTTCATAATGGCGGCTCATTTTAACACCAGGTTGCTTCATATATCTCTAATACATCTGATTGGTCAATACACGTGGTCGATTGCGCAACTTTGGCCATTTCGCGAGGCGACAGGAAAAAAAAAAAAAAAAAAAAAAACAAACCCAACTTTAGACTGGGTACCTGTGGTACAGGTAGCCCAGTAAAAACTGAAGAAAACAATGAATTAAACCATTTGTTTTGCCTTTAAGTATCCTGCCATGATGTTTTGTTGAGAGTTTTTATATTAATTTCACAAAGGAACCAAGTAACCTGCATACAAACAATCATAGACATTTCAGTCAAAAGTGCGGTAGAAAAGAAAAAAAAAAACTCTGAATACAGTTTTGCTCAAATAATTTACTTTATTGAAAAAGAAAGCTAGGAAAGACTCATACTCTTGCTAAATAAAATTTTAAACACTCTATACCTTTGTCAGGACGCCATCTTGTTTGAAACACATTTTTGAAATTGGTGCACCGCTCGATGTTTTTGTAAGAAATCCGCTCTTTTTTTACCTTGGATTTCAAGGTTTTGTTAACACTTAAGAGTAAAGAACTAAGGACTACTTATACAAAGGAAATGGGAATAAAAATAAGAATTTCACCTAGTGTATTTTCCACTCTATACTATAATTCCACTCAGTCTATACTATTGGTTTATCCACTCTATACTTGTATTCTGCTCCGGGTCTTTCCACTCTATACTAATATTATACCTTACGTTTATTCAGAGTAGAGGCTAAGATCCTGAGTATAGCTCTTATGTAAAATGACTAGTCAATAAAACTTTTACTATATTTTTTATCAAAAAAAAGACTGCCTACCTTGAAAATATAATTTTGTTTCTTTGCAGAGAAGTCTCGTTCAAATTGAAATTTAAAAAAATCATGCATGCCATTTTTTACACATGACTTGTAACTAAACATGAACCAAGGACACCCAGATGAAATCTTTCAAAAATTTCAGTTCAGAACAATACAAGATGAACACTTTGATTTCAAAATTCATAGATAATATCTTTCATGATCTTCTTATTCACCAAAACAATAATAAAAGCTCAACTTTATTAATAATTTAATGATTAGATCAATAATAAATTTGAGCAAAATTTTGTCTGGATGGCTTTGGTTTGTGTGGATGCACTTTAATAAAATTTTATGTGCTATGTAAAAACGAGCAGCAGTGTTTTATCAAGTATTTGTATAGTGCGCAGCTCAGTTTTTATACTTGATAAAACACATCCTGCAAGTTTTTTTATATGACTTCAAAAACCCCCATATTTATAAAACCAAATACTTCAAATACAATTGTGAAAAATAAGCGAAAAAAGTTATAAAATTGACTGGTGGTCATTCTGATCATGCACAGAATTTCTGATGTGTGTTGAATATACATCCCACATTTGAGTGTGGTCCTTCAGAATAATTCAAGGGTGACAAACTTTCTCAAATATCAGGTTCAATTTCTTGGACCATTTTGGTCACATGATTGAACAGAGGTTGCTTTGAACCATGCAAAGTAATCTCATTACTATTCAATGTACATTTATATTAAGACTCTAGAGTCTTTATATAAAGATTCATTGAATACAAATGAGAGTATTTTATGGGTATAAAACCTCATGCATGTCACCAAAATTGGACCAGCTCATGAATTAATAATGAATTTTTGAATATATTATTGCACATGAACATTATTATTATACATGAACATTACATAATAACAAGTTTTGTTATTATTGTTAGGATGAATCAAATGAAGACAACTCACAAAATAATTATTGTTTACTGTTATGGCAAAAACCTGAGAGTGTCACCATTGTTGATAAATATGGTCACAACTTTATGATGATGGACTTTTATCCAAATAGTGATAGTTTAATAGTATAATTGGTTTTGTATGCATTGTTCATGTTCATCATTTGCTGTTCTTTACTTTCAGGCTAAGCTGATGTACTGGTGATTTGTGGTGATTTTTTATTAGTGATTTGTGTACTAAATTAATTGTGTTAATAAATTGTGTGATTGAATTGTATAAATAGATTGTGTAATTGATTGTGAATTCTGTAATACATATTTTGTCTATCTGAATTTGAAGTTCTCTTTCACATCGTCATTATAATGAATAAAGGAATTAATACAAAACAAAAGTAATAAATTAAAAAAATGAAAGCATAAATGAAAATTTGTAGGGAGGGTCATATTTTTTTTCATGTGTATTTGGGGAGGGTTGCTTTATTGTAATGGGTCTTACAGGGGACCATATTTTTTGACTTCAGTAAAGAAGGAGTAAACAAAACTATCAAAACAACAATATTTATTGGTTTTGGCAATATGACATACCAAATAACAATAATAATATTGACCAATAACAATACTGAGTTGATGCATAGTTATACTTAAACATTTCAAACCTATCTAAAAAGTCTATCATTCTGATAGAGGCTCAAGGAATGGCCTACATGATGTGGTCTGCTAGTAGGGTCCTATATTATCATCACTATCAGATGAATTGTTGTAATTGTACATGTTGAGCATTTTAGCATCGTTGACATTGTAATCACTGCTGTCATCATAGTTGTCATCATCACCCTTGTCATCATCACTGTTCACAAGATTGTCATCATCACTGTTGTCGTCACTGTCACCATTTATACTGTTGTCATGACTGTCACCATCATTGTCATCATCACTGTTATCGTCACTTTCACCATTTATACTGTTGTCATCACTGTCACCATCATTGTCATCATCACTGTTATCGTCACTTTCACCATTTATACTGTTGTCATCACTGTCACCATTGTTGACATCATCACTGTTGTCATCACTTTCACCGTTTATACTGTTGTCATCACTGTCACCATCATTGGCATCATCACTTTTGTCATCACTGTCACCATCATTGGCATCATCACTGTTGTCATCACTGTCACCATCATTGGCATCATCACTGTTGTCATCACTATCACCGTTTATACTGTTGTCATCACTGTCACCATCATTGGCATCATCACTGTTGTCATCAATTTCACTGTTTATACTGTTGTCATCACTGTCACCATCATTGGCATCATCACTGTTGTCATCACTTTCACCGTTTATACTGTTGTCATCACTGTCACCATCATTGGCATCATCACTGTTGTCATCACTTTCACCGTTTATACTGTTGTCATCACTGTCACCATCATTGGCATCATCACTGTTGTCATCACTGTCACCATCATTGGCATCATCACTGTTGTCATCACTATCACCGTTTATACTGTTGTCATCACTGTCACCATCATTGGCATCATCACTGTTGTCATCAATTTCACTGTTTATACTGTTGTCATCACTGTCACCATCATTGGCATCATCACTGTTGTCATCACTTTCACCGTTTATACTGTTGTCATCACTGTCACCATCATTGGCATCATCACTGTTGTCATCACTTTCACCGTTTATACTGTTGTCATCACTGTCACCATCATTGGCATCATCACTGTTGTCATCACTGTCACCATCATTGGCATCATCACTGTTGTCATCACTATCACCGTTTATACTGTTGTCATCACTGTCACCATCATTGGCATCATCACTGTTGTCGTCACTATCATCATTGGCATCATCACTGTTGTCGTCACTTTCAACGTTTATACTGTTGTCATCACTGTCACCATCATTGCCATCATCACTGTTGTCATCACTGTCACCATCATTGGCATCATCACTGTTGTCGTCACTTTCAACGTTTATACTGTTGTCATCACTGTCACCATCATTGCCATCATCACTGTTGTCATCACTTTCAACGTTTATACTGTTGTCATCACTGTCACTATCATTATCATCATCACTGTTGTCGGCACTGTCATCATTGGCATCATCACTGTTGTCGTCACTTTCAACGTTTATACTGTTGTCATCACTGTCACCATCATTGCCATCATCACTGTTGTCATCACTTTCAACGTTTATACTGTTGTCATCACTGTCACCATCATTGTCATCATCACTGTTGTCATCACTTTCAACGTTTATACTGTTGTCATCACTGTCACCATCATTGCCATCATCACTGTTGTCATCACTTTCAACGTTTATACTGTTGTCATCACTGTCACCATCATTGGCATCATCACTGTTGTCGGCACTGTCATCATTGGCATCATCATTAGCATTGTCTAAGTTGACTGGATGAGGTCGAGATTTCAGCAGACGCTTTATCAAAATGTTTGCCCCAGAATCTATCAACTTGCAATCGGGCTTTGTAAAAAAAAACAGGCTCTGCAGCTTTCTTTTGCCTTTTATATTTAATATTAACTGTTCATCTATATCTCCAGCACTGCAAAATTCATTTCTTCTGTTTGTTTGGGTAATTTCTTTTGGAATTTTCACAATTCTTAATGTTACTGTTACTTTTTCAGCCCTCTGCTTTTTTGCTTTTTCATTATGGATCTTCTCTTTGTGGCAAACTGAACTTTTAAACATCTTTGCATTTTTCTCTTCATTCAAAGTCTTTTAGCTCTTCAGTTAGCTCTTGATTTTATAAATGTTTCAATGTTAAAATCTCAGTTTTCTTTTCAAACCAATTTCCAAACATAATTGAAGATTTTTTTAAATCTCTGTTTTCTGTGTTTATTATATCCATTTTGAAATCACTCACAAATGGAGCAATGTGATTGGTTGTAAACAGTGCGATTTAATCACGAATCGCATCCTGTTGGTTCATAAATCGCATTCTTAAACAACCAATCAAATTAAAGCATGAGTTTTAAATTGACCAATCACATCAAAACACAAAACCTAACCAGCCAATAGTATCACTGGAAAAAAAATGCTGACATCATCATCACTACAAAAAAATCAGTGTTTTTTGTGTTTTTGCTATTGAGGTGAAAATATTTTGTCCATTGTTTTGTTATTTTACCTCTATAATGGATGAATTCAGCTTCTTTGATTTTTTAACTGATGATGATGATGAAAGCATATTTCTCCTCGATTTCCCTTCGTTTGAAGTGAGTTCACAAGTTCCGCAAGTTCCTGAGTCCACTGTCTCCAGCGTCGTACAAGTAGCCGACAATGTAGCCGACAATGTAGCCAACAAAACAGCAACAACTACTCAATTTGTAGACGAATCCAGATTTCCATCAATGTCAAGAGATGAAATAGAAGCACTAAAGTCATCAGCTGCAAACAAAAATACTTCACGCTCGACAAAGCAATGGATGAACGTTTTCAATACCTGGTGCTTGTCCCGCCATCTTGGCAGCGTAAACATTGTAACCATGAAACCAGAAGAGCTTGACGAATTACTCACACAATTTTATGCCGAGGTGAAACGCCAGAATGGTGATGATTACGAGCCAGATTCGCTCAGAATAATGCAGAGTGGAATCGAAAGGTACCTCAAAGAAAATGGATATCAATACAGCATCACTCGCTCGCGAGAGTTTCTCAACTCGCAGAAAGTTCTGGACGCAAAGGCAGTGCAACTACGAGAACAGGGCAAGGGTAAAAGACCAAATAAGTCTCATCCACTTGAGCATTCACATGAGACTGCGCTATGGGAGAAAGGCCAGCTTGGAGACTTTAATGGCAGAGCCCTGACTAATGTCAACTTCAAAAATCTGACCGAGCACCTTGGACTACGCGGACGCCAAGAACACTACAACTCCTTCGTCGAGGACTTTGTTATTCATCAACATGAAGATGGCAGTCAATCAGTTGAGTTTAATGAAGGGCCAACGAAGACACGCAGTGGTGGATTACGTGTTAGGCGAAGAACAACTCCACAAATCATGCATAGTACCGATGGTGGTGACAGAGATCCCGTAAGATTGTTTAAGCAGTGGCTCCAAAAAAGACCAGAAGGGATGAAAGACAACGGCCCATTGTACCTTGGAGTCATAGCTCGGCCCAAATCAGATAAAGTTTGGTATATGAAGCAAAGGATGGGTGAAAACACGATTGGCTCGATTATGAAATCAATGGCCTCATCACTTTCTACCGACAAGAAACTCACTAACCATAGCATGAGAAAGACCCTTGTTGCTAAGTTGAAAAAAGCAGGACAGCCGCGAAACGTTATCTGCGAAATTACTGGGCATGCTCGAGAAAGTTCACTTGATGATTATGACCACATCGATGAGAATCAAAGAAAAAATATTTCTCATATCATCAGTGGGTTTGAGTCAAACAAACAAACCGAAAAAACTTCCGAAAAACAAACGAGCCAAGTTTGTTCTATCCAGCGACCTCCTCTAGCTGCACTACCAGTTTGTAATCAACAACAGAACACAATTTATCCAAGTATTCATCCACAGTCGTTCAATGTACCGCCACATGTACAGTCCAACTTGAGCCATTATCAGCCATCATTTGGATTTCCACAACTAGCTGGCCCTTCATCAAACTGCACTTACACGAACTGTAATTTCTACAACTACTCGAACCAGGATGTACCAGATAATAGTGCCAAACCAACTAAAAGACGAAGAGCTTTCATTCTCGAGTCAGATGAAGAAGATTGAACTATTTTTCAATGACTTTTCAATGCATTAAGAACTATAAACTCTGTAAACTTACTGATCACTTTGCAAATTTGTGCTCGATAGAGTATTCTGGTCTGTCAGGTGTCACATGACATGTACATTTCATTGTTATTTATGATTGACAAGTTGTAGAAACATTTCCGTTTCCGCTAGAAAAAACATCATTTGTTTTCTAAATAAAATTCAATTTACTCATTTCATTGCTTTTTAGTTTCTATTGTTTCAATATTTTTTTATTCACTTTTACTCCTTTTTGGTTGAATACCGTGATTTCAAAATGAATATAATAAAGTGGTAATTGAACTTCGTGTCGTGCAATTTTGGTCTGAAATCGAACTTGCGAAAACAAATCGCACTCCCGCTACGCGGTCGTGCGATTTAGTTTTTCGCTCGTTCGATTTCAGACCAAATTGCACTCCACTCAGTTCAATTACCATTATTTATTATATCCATTTTGAAATCACTCACAAATGGAGCAATGCTACGCGGTCGTGCGATTTAGTTTTTCGCTCGTTCGATTTCAGACCAAATTGCACTCCACTCAGTTCAATTACCATTATTTATTATATCCATTTTGAAATCACTCACAAATGGAGCAATGTTATTGGTTGTAAACAGTGCGATTTAATCACGAATCGCATCCTGTTGGTTCATAAATCGCATTCTTAAACAACCAATCAAATTAAAGCATGAGTTTTAAATTGACCAATCACATCAAAACACAAAACCTAACCAGCCAATAGTATCACTGGAAAAAAAATGCTGACATCATCATCACTACAAAAAAATCAGTGTTTTTTTGTGATTTTGTTATTGAGGTGAAAATATTTTGTCCATTGTTTTGTTATTTTACCTCTATAATGGATGAATTCAGCTTCTTTGATTTTTTTTAACTGATGATGATGATGATGAAAGCATTTTTCTCCTCGATTTCCCTTCGTTTGAAGTGAGTTCGCAAGTTCCTGAGTCCACTGTCTCCAGCGTCGTACAAGTAGCCGACAAAATAGCAACAACTACTCAATTTGTAGATGAATCCAGATTTCCATTAATGTCAAGAGATGAAATAGAAGCACTAAAGTCATCAGCTGCAAACAAAGATACCTCACGCTCGACAAAACAATGGATGAACGTTTTCAATACCTGATGATTGTCCCGCCATCTTGGCAGCGTAAACATTGTAACCATGACCCCGGGAATAGCTTGACGAATTACTCACACAATTTTATACCGAGGTGAAACGCCAGAATGATGATGATAACGAGCCAGATTCGCTCAGAATAATGTAGAGTGGAATCGAAAGATACCTCAAAGAAAATGGCTATAAATACAGCATCACTCGCTCGCGAGAGTTTCTCAACTCGCAGAAAGTTCTGGACGCAAAGGCAGTGCAACTACGAGAACAAGGCAAAAGACCAAATAAGTCTCATCCACTGGAGCCATTACACGAGTCTGCACTATGGGAGAAAGGTCAGCTTGGAGACTTTGATGGAAGAGCTCTAACTAATGTCAACTTTAAAAATCTGGCCGAGCACTAACCACAGCACCCTTGTTGCTAAGTTGAAAAAAGCAGGACAGCTGCGAAACGTCAAACGTCAAAATTACTGGCCATGTTCGTGAGAGTTCACTTGATGATTACGACCACATCGATGAGAATCAAAGAAAAAATATTTCTCATGTCATCAGAGGATTTTGAGTCAAACAAACAAACCGAAAAAAACGTCCGAAAAACAAACGAGCCAAATTTGTTCTATCCAGCGACCTCCTCTAGATGCACTTCCAGTTTGTAATCAACAACACAACACAATTTATCCAATAATTTATCCACAGTCGTTCAATGTCCTGCCACATGTACAGTCCAACTTGAGCCATTATCAGCCATCATTTGGATTTCCACAACTAGCTGGCCCTTCATCAAACTGCACTTACACGAACTGTAATTTCTACAGCTACTCGAACCAGGATGTACCAGATAATAGTGCCAAACCAACTAAAAGACGAAGAGCTTTCATTCTCGAGTCAGATGAAGAAGATTGAACTATTTTTCAATGACTTTTCAATGCATTAAGAACTATAAACTCTGTAAACTTACTGACCGCTTTGCAAATTTGTGCTCGACAGAGTATTCTGGTCTGTCAGGTGTCACATGACATGTACATTTCATTGTTATTTATGATTGACAAGTTGTAGAAACATTTCCGTTTCCGCTAGAAAAAAACATCATTTGTTTTCTAAATAAAATTCAATTTACTCATTTCATTGCTTTTTAGTTTTTATTGTTTCAATATTTTTTTAATTCCCTTTTACTCCTTTTTGCTTGAATACTGTGATTTCAAAATGAATATAATAAAGTGGTAATTGAACTTCGTGTCGTGCAATTTTGGTCTGAAATCGAACTTGCGAAAACAAATCGCACTCCCGCTACGCGGTCGTGCGATTTAGTTTTTCGCTCGTTCGATTTCAGACCAAATTGCACTCCACTCAGTTCAATTACCATTATTTATTATATCCATTTTGAAATCACTCACAAATGGAGCAATGTGATTGGTTGTAAACAGTGCGATTTAATCACGAATCGCATCCTGTTGGTTCATAAATCGCATTCTTAAACAACCAATCAAATTAAAGCATGAGTTTTAAATTGACCAATCACATCAAAACACAAAACCTAACCAGCCAATAGTATCACTGGAAAAAAAATGCTGACATCATCATCACTACAAAAAAATCAGTGTTTTTTGTGTTTTTGCTATTGAGGTGAAAATATTTTGTCCATTGTTTTGTTATTTTACCTCTATAATGGATGAATTCAGCTTCTTTGATTTTTTAACTGATGATGATGATGAAAGCATATTTCTCCTCGATTTCCCTTCGTTTGAAGTGAGTTCACAAGTTCCGCAAGTTCCTGAGTCCACTGTCTCCAGCGTCGTACAAGTAGCCGACAATGTAGCCGACAATGTAGCCAACAAAACAGCAACAACTACTCAATTTGTAGACGAATCCAGATTTCCATCAATGTCAAGAGATGAAATAGAAGCACTAAAGTCATCAGCTGCAAACAAAAATACTTCACGCTCGACAAAGCAATGGATGAACGTTTTCAATACCTGGTGCTTGTCCCGCCATCTTGGCAGCGTAAACATTGTAACCATGAAACCAGAAGAGCTTGACGAATTACTCACACAATTTTATGCCGAGGTGAAACGCCAGAATGGTGATGATTACGAGCCAGATTCGCTCAGAATAATGCAGAGTGGAATCGAAAGGTACCTCAAAGAAAATGGATATCAATACAGCATCACTCGCTCGCGAGAGTTTCTCAACTCGCAGAAAGTTCTGGACGCAAAGGCAGTGCAACTACGAGAACAGGGCAAGGGTAAAAGACCAAATAAGTCTCATCCACTTGAGCATTCACATGAGACTGCGCTATGGGAGAAAGGCCAGCTTGGAGACTTTAATGGCAGAGCCCTGACTAATGTCAACTTCAAAAATCTGACCGAGCACCTTGGACTACGCGGACGCCAAGAACACTACAACTCCTTCGTCGAGGACTTTGTTATTCATCAACATGAAGATGGCAGTCAATCAGTTGAGTTTAATGAAGGGCCAACGAAGACACGCAGTGGTGGATTACGTGTTAGGCGAAGAACAACTCCACAAATCATGCATAGTACCGATGGTGGTGACAGAGATCCCGTAAGATTGTTTAAGCAGTGGCTCCAAAAAAGACCAGAAGGGATGAAAGACAACGGCCCATTGTACCTTGGAGTCATAGCTCGGCCCAAATCAGATAAAGTTTGGTATATGAAGCAAAGGATGGGTGAAAACACGATTGGCTCGATTATGAAATCAATGGCCTCATCACTTTCTACCGACAAGAAACTCACTAACCATAGCATGAGAAAGACCCTTGTTGCTAAGTTGAAAAAAGCAGGACAGCCGCGAAACGTTATCTGCGAAATTACTGGGCATGCTCGAGAAAGTTCACTTGATGATTATGACCACATCGATGAGAATCAAAGAAAAAATATTTCTCATATCATCAGTGGGTTTGAGTCAAACAAACAAACCGAAAAAACTTCCGAAAAACAAACGAGCCAAGTTTGTTCTATCCAGCGACCTCCTCTAGCTGCACTACCAGTTTGTAATCAACAACAGAACACAATTTATCCAAGTATTCATCCACAGTCGTTCAATGTACCGCCACATGTACAGTCCAACTTGAGCCATTATCAGCCATCATTTGGATTTCCACAACTAGCTGGCCCTTCATCAAACTGCACTTACACGAACTGTAATTTCTACAACTACTCGAACCAGGATGTACCAGATAATAGTGCCAAACCAACTAAAAGACGAAGAGCTTTCATTCTCGAGTCAGATGAAGAAGATTGAACTATTTTTCAATGACTTTTCAATGCATTAAGAACTATAAACTCTGTAAACTTACTGATCACTTTGCAAATTTGTGCTCGATAGAGTATTCTGGTCTGTCAGGTGTCACATGACATGTACATTTCATTGTTATTTATGATTGACAAGTTGTAGAAACATTTCCGTTTCCGCTAGAAAAAACATCATTTGTTTTCTAAATAAAATTCAATTTACTCATTTCATTGCTTTTTAGTTTCTATTGTTTCAATATTTTTTTATTCACTTTTACTCCTTTTTGGTTGAATACCGTGATTTCAAAATGAATATAATAAAGTGGTAATTGAACTTCGTGTCGTGCAATTTTGGTCTGAAATCGAACTTGCGAAAACAAATCGCACTCCCGCTACGCGGTCGTGCGATTTAGTTTTTCGCTCGTTCGATTTCAGACCAAATTGCACTCCACTCAGTTCAATTACCACTTTATTATATTCATTTTGAAATCACTCACAAATGGAGCAATGCTACGCGGTCGTGCGATTTAGTTTTTCGCTCGTTCGATTTCAGACCAAATTGCACTCCACTCAGTTCAATTACCATTATTTATTATATCCATTTTGAAATCACTCACAAATGGAGCAATGTTATTGGTTGTAAACAGTGCGATTTAATCACGAATCGCATCCTGTTGGTTCATAAATCGCATTCTTAAACAACCAATCAAATTAAAGCATGAGTTTTAAATTGACCAATCACATCAAAACACAAAACCTAACCAGCCAATAGTATCACTGGAAAAAAAATGCTGACATCATCATCACTACAAAAAAATCAGTGTTTTTTTGTGATTTTGTTATTGAGGTGAAAATATTTTGTCCATTGTTTTGTTATTTTACCTCTATAATGGATGAATTCAGCTTCTTTGATTTTTTTTAACTGATGATGATGATGATGAAAGCATTTTTCTCCTCGATTTCCCTTCGTTTGAAGTGAGTTCGCAAGTTCCTGAGTCCACTGTCTCCAGCGTCGTACAAGTAGCCGACAAAATAGCAACAACTACTCAATTTGTAGATGAATCCAGATTTCCATTAATGTCAAGAGATGAAATAGAAGCACTAAAGTCATCAGCTGCAAACAAAGATACCTCACGCTCGACAAAACAATGGATGAACGTTTTCAATACCTGATGATTGTCCCGCCATCTTGGCAGCGTAAACATTGTAACCATGACCCCGGGAATAGCTTGACGAATTACTCACACAATTTTATACCGAGGTGAAACGCCAGAATGATGATGATAACGAGCCAGATTCGCTCAGAATAATGTAGAGTGGAATCGAAAGATACCTCAAAGAAAATGGCTATAAATACAGCATCACTCGCTCGCGAGAGTTTCTCAACTCGCAGAAAGTTCTGGACGCAAAGGCAGTGCAACTACGAGAACAAGGCAAAAGACCAAATAAGTCTCATCCACTGGAGCCATTACACGAGTCTGCACTATGGGAGAAAGGTCAGCTTGGAGACTTTGATGGAAGAGCTCTAACTAATGTCAACTTTAAAAATCTGGCCGAGCACTAACCACAGCACCCTTGTTGCTAAGTTGAAAAAAGCAGGACAGCTGCGAAACGTCAAACGTCAAAATTACTGGCCATGTTCGTGAGAGTTCACTTGATGATTACGACCACATCGATGAGAATCAAAGAAAAAATATTTCTCATGTCATCAGAGGATTTTGAGTCAAACAAACAAACCGAAAAAAACGTCCGAAAAACAAACGAGCCAAATTTGTTCTATCCAGCGACCTCCTCTAGATGCACTTCCAGTTTGTAATCAACAACACAACACAATTTATCCAATAATTTATCCACAGTCGTTCAATGTCCTGCCACATGTACAGTCCAACTTGAGCCATTATCAGCCATCATTTGGATTTCCACAACTAGCTGGCCCTTCATCAAACTGCACTTACACGAACTGTAATTTCTACAGCTACTCGAACCAGGATGTACCAGATAATAGTGCCAAACCAACTAAAAGACGAAGAGCTTTCATTCTCGAGTCAGATGAAGAAGATTGAACTATTTTTCAATGACTTTTCAATGCATTAAGAACTATAAACTCTGTAAACTTACTGACCGCTTTGCAAATTTGTGCTCGACAGAGTATTCTGGTCTGTCAGGTGTCACATGACATGTACATTTCATTGTTATTTATGATTGACAAGTTGTAGAAACATTTCCGTTTCCGCTAGAAAAAAACATCATTTGTTTTCTAAATAAAATTCAATTTACTCATTTCATTGCTTTTTAGTTTTTATTGTTTCAATATTTTTTTAATTCCCTTTTACTCCTTTTTGCTTGAATACTGTGATTTCAAAATGAATATAATAAAGTGGTAATTGAACTTCGTGTCGTGCAATTTTGGTCTGAAATCGAACTTGCGAAAACAAATCGCACTCCCGCTACGCGGTCGTGCGATTTAGTTTTTCGCTCGTTCGATTTCAGACCAAATTGCACTCCACTCAGTTCAATTACCATTATTTATTATATCCATTTTGAAATCACTCACAAATGGAGCAATGTGATTGGTTGTAAACAGTGCGATTTAATCACGAATCGCATCCTGTTGGTTCATAAATCGCATTCTTAAACAACCAATCAAATTAAAGCATGAGTTTTAAATTGACCAATCACATCAAAACACAAAACCTAACCAGCCAATAGTATCACTGGAAAAAAAATGCTGACATCATCATCACTACAAAAAAATCAGTGTTTTTTGTGTTTTTGCTATTGAGGTGAAAATATTTTGTCCATTGTTTTGTTATTTTACCTCTATAATGGATGAATTCAGCTTCTTTGATTTTTTAACTGATGATGATGATGAAAGCATATTTCTCCTCGATTTCCCTTCGTTTGAAGTGAGTTCACAAGTTCCGCAAGTTCCTGAGTCCACTGTCTCCAGCGTCGTACAAGTAGCCGACAATGTAGCCGACAATGTAGCCAACAAAACAGCAACAACTACTCAATTTGTAGACGAATCCAGATTTCCATCAATGTCAAGAGATGAAATAGAAGCACTAAAGTCATCAGCTGCAAACAAAAATACTTCACGCTCGACAAAGCAATGGATGAACGTTTTCAATACCTGGTGCTTGTCCCGCCATCTTGGCAGCGTAAACATTGTAACCATGAAACCAGAAGAGCTTGACGAATTACTCACACAATTTTATGCCGAGGTGAAACGCCAGAATGGTGATGATTACGAGCCAGATTCGCTCAGAATAATGCAGAGTGGAATCGAAAGGTACCTCAAAGAAAATGGATATCAATACAGCATCACTCGCTCGCGAGAGTTTCTCAACTCGCAGAAAGTTCTGGACGCAAAGGCAGTGCAACTACGAGAACAGGGCAAGGGTAAAAGACCAAATAAGTCTCATCCACTTGAGCATTCACATGAGACTGCGCTATGGGAGAAAGGCCAGCTTGGAGACTTTAATGGCAGAGCCCTGACTAATGTCAACTTCAAAAATCTGACCGAGCACCTTGGACTACGCGGACGCCAAGAACACTACAACTCCTTCGTCGAGGACTTTGTTATTCATCAACATGAAGATGGCAGTCAATCAGTTGAGTTTAATGAAGGGCCAACGAAGACACGCAGTGGTGGATTACGTGTTAGGCGAAGAACAACTCCACAAATCATGCATAGTACCGATGGTGGTGACAGAGATCCCGTAAGATTGTTTAAGCAGTGGCTCCAAAAAAGACCAGAAGGGATGAAAGACAACGGCCCATTGTACCTTGGAGTCATAGCTCGGCCCAAATCAGATAAAGTTTGGTATATGAAGCAAAGGATGGGTGAAAACACGATTGGCTCGATTATGAAATCAATGGCCTCATCACTTTCTACCGACAAGAAACTCACTAACCATAGCATGAGAAAGACCCTTGTTGCTAAGTTGAAAAAAGCAGGACAGCCGCGAAACGTTATCTGCGAAATTACTGGGCATGCTCGAGAAAGTTCACTTGATGATTATGACCACATCGATGAGAATCAAAGAAAAAATATTTCTCATATCATCAGTGGGTTTGAGTCAAACAAACAAACCGAAAAAACTTCCGAAAAACAAACGAGCCAAGTTTGTTCTATCCAGCGACCTCCTCTAGCTGCACTACCAGTTTGTAATCAACAACAGAACACAATTTATCCAAGTATTCATCCACAGTCGTTCAATGTACCGCCACATGTACAGTCCAACTTGAGCCATTATCAGCCATCATTTGGATTTCCACAACTAGCTGGCCCTTCATCAAACTGCACTTACACGAACTGTAATTTCTACAACTACTCGAACCAGGATGTACCAGATAATAGTGCCAAACCAACTAAAAGACGAAGAGCTTTCATTCTCGAGTCAGATGAAGAAGATTGAACTATTTTTCAATGACTTTTCAATGCATTAAGAACTATAAACTCTGTAAACTTACTGATCACTTTGCAAATTTGTGCTCGATAGAGTATTCTGGTCTGTCAGGTGTCACATGACATGTACATTTCATTGTTATTTATGATTGACAAGTTGTAGAAACATTTCCGTTTCCGCTAGAAAAAACATCATTTGTTTTCTAAATAAAATTCAATTTACTCATTTCATTGCTTTTTAGTTTCTATTGTTTCAATATTTTTTTATTCACTTTTACTCCTTTTTGGTTGAATACCGTGATTTCAAAATGAATATAATAAAGTGGTAATTGAACTTCGTGTCGTGCAATTTTGGTCTGAAATCGAACTTGCGAAAACAAATCGCACTCCCGCTACGCGGTCGTGCGATTTAGTTTTTCGCTCGTTCGATTTCAGACCAAAATTGCACGACACGAAGTTCAATTACCACTTTATTATATTCATTTTGAAATCACTCACAAATGGAGCAATGCTACGCGGTCGTGCGATTTAGTTTTTCGCTCGTTCGATTTCAGACCAAATTGCACTCCACTCAGTTCAATTACCATTATTTATTATATCCATTTTGAAATCACTCACAAATGGAGCAATGTTATTGGTTGTAAACAGTGCGATTTAATCACGAATCGCATCCTGTTGGTTCATAAATCGCATTCTTAAACAACCAATCAAATTAAAGCATGAGTTTTAAATTGACCAATCACATCAAAACACAAAACCTAACCAGCCAATAGTATCACTGGAAAAAAAATGCTGACATCATCATCACTACAAAAAAATCAGTGTTTTTTTGTGATTTTGTTATTGAGGTGAAAATATTTTGTCCATTGTTTTGTTATTTTACCTCTATAATGGATGAATTCAGCTTCTTTGATTTTTTTTAACTGATGATGATGATGATGAAAGCATTTTTCTCCTCGATTTCCCTTCGTTTGAAGTGAGTTCGCAAGTTCCTGAGTCCACTGTCTCCAGCGTCGTACAAGTAGCCGACAAAATAGCAACAACTACTCAATTTGTAGATGAATCCAGATTTCCATTAATGTCAAGAGATGAAATAGAAGCACTAAAGTCATCAGCTGCAAACAAAGATACCTCACGCTCGACAAAACAATGGATGAACGTTTTCAATACCTGATGATTGTCCCGCCATCTTGGCAGCGTAAACATTGTAACCATGACCCCGGGAATAGCTTGACGAATTACTCACACAATTTTATACCGAGGTGAAACGCCAGAATGATGATGATAACGAGCCAGATTCGCTCAGAATAATGTAGAGTGGAATCGAAAGATACCTCAAAGAAAATGGCTATAAATACAGCATCACTCGCTCGCGAGAGTTTCTCAACTCGCAGAAAGTTCTGGACGCAAAGGCAGTGCAACTACGAGAACAAGGCAAAAGACCAAATAAGTCTCATCCACTGGAGCCATTACACGAGTCTGCACTATGGGAGAAAGGTCAGCTTGGAGACTTTGATGGAAGAGCTCTAACTAATGTCAACTTTAAAAATCTGGCCGAGCACTAACCACAGCACCCTTGTTGCTAAGTTGAAAAAAGCAGGACAGCTGCGAAACGTCAAACGTCAAAATTACTGGCCATGTTCGTGAGAGTTCACTTGATGATTACGACCACATCGATGAGAATCAAAGAAAAAATATTTCTCATGTCATCAGAGGATTTTGAGTCAAACAAACAAACCGAAAAAAACGTCCGAAAAACAAACGAGCCAAATTTGTTCTATCCAGCGACCTCCTCTAGATGCACTTCCAGTTTGTAATCAACAACACAACACAATTTATCCAATAATTTATCCACAGTCGTTCAATGTCCTGCCACATGTACAGTCCAACTTGAGCCATTATCAGCCATCATTTGGATTTCCACAACTAGCTGGCCCTTCATCAAACTGCACTTACACGAACTGTAATTTCTACAGCTACTCGAACCAGGATGTACCAGATAATAGTGCCAAACCAACTAAAAGACGAAGAGCTTTCATTCTCGAGTCAGATGAAGAAGATTGAACTATTTTTCAATGACTTTTCAATGCATTAAGAACTATAAACTCTGTAAACTTACTGACCGCTTTGCAAATTTGTGCTCGACAGAGTATTCTGGTCTGTCAGGTGTCACATGACATGTACATTTCATTGTTATTTATGATTGACAAGTTGTAGAAACATTTCCGTTTCCGCTAGAAAAAAACATCATTTGTTTTCTAAATAAAATTCAATTTACTCATTTCATTGCTTTTTAGTTTTTATTGTTTCAATATTTTTTTAATTCCCTTTTACTCCTTTTTGCTTGAATACTGTGATTTCAAAATGAATATAATAAAGTGGTAATTGAACTTCGTGTCGTGCAATTTTGGTCTGAAATCGAACTTGCGAAAACAAATCGCACTCCCGCTACGCGGTCGTGCGATTTAGTTTTTCGCTCGTTCGATTTCAGACCAAATTGCACTCCACTCAGTTCAATTACCATTATAAATCAGTTTCCAAACATATTTGAACATTTTTATTGCGTGGTATAAAGGTACAGTAGCTGTGCTTCTCAAAAGCTTAAATACCATGGTATTGACCGAAAATATCATGGTATTGAACGAAAATACCATGCTATTTACAACAGTTGGGTGAAGAAAACTTGCATGTCTATCTTTATTACTATGCGGACATTGATTTTATAAATGTTTCAATTGTAAAATCTCAGTTTTCTTTTCAAACCAATTTCCAAACATATTTGAAGATTGTTTTAAATCTCTGTTTTCTGTTGAAATCACTTTCCAAACATATTTGAACATTTTTAAATTGCGTGGTATAAATTTTCAGTTTAAATCAATTTCCAAACATATTTGAACATTTTCATTGCGTATGTAGGTGCCGGATTTCGGTTACTCAAAAGTTTAAATACCATTTTATTGACCGAAAATACCATGGTATTTACAACAGTTGGGTGAAGAAAAATTGCATGTCTATCTTTAGGCTATGCGGACATTGATTTTATAAATGTTTCAATAGTTAAAATCTCAGTTTTCTTTTCAAACCAATTTCCAAACATAATTGAAGATTTTTTTAAATCTCTGTTTTCTGTTTAAATCAATTTTCAAACATATTTGAACATTTTCATTGCGTATGTAGGTGCCGGATTTCGGTTACTCAAAAGTTTAAATACCATGGTATTGACCGAAAATACCATGGTATTGAACGAAAATACCATGGTATTGACCGAAAATACCATGGTATTGAACGAAAATACCATGGTATTTACAACAGTTGGGTGAAGAAAGCTTGCATGTCCATCTTTATTACTATAAATGTTTCAATGTTAAAATCTCAGTTTTCTGCTCAAACCAATTTCCAAACATATTTGAAGATTTTTTCAAATCTCTGTTTTTTGTTTAAATCAGTTTCCAAACATATTTGAACATTTTTAAAATTCCGTGGTATAAATTTTCAGTTTGAATCAATTTCCAAACATATTTGAGCATTTTTATTGCGTGGTATAAAGGTACAGTATTTGTGTTCCTCAAAAGCTAAATACCATGGTATTGACCGAAAATACCATGGTATTTACAACAGTTGGGTAAAGAAAAATTGCATGTCTATTTTTATTCGCTTTATTACTATGCGGACATTGATTTTATAAATGTTTCAATGTTAAAATCTCAGTTTTTTATTCAAATCAATTTCCAAACATATTTGAAGATTTTTTTAAATCTCTGTTTTCTGTTTAAATCAATTTCCGAACATATTTGAACATTTTCATTGCGTGGTATTTAGGTACCGGATTTCGGTTACTCAAAAGCTTAAATACCATGGTATTGACCGTCTTTTTTAGGGGTTTCTTAAGTGGATTGGGACGGGTTCACCGGACATTTTGTTCAGCGGCTGCGCGCGTAAATTCACCAACTTCGCCGCTGGTCAATTGTACCGTGGACACCTGTTACGGACTTACTTAAACCCATATTTTTTGCTACAGTATACCATCGTGGATTACTCCGTTGGAGTAACCACAAAAACGGATTTGGCACATAGTTTGGATTCTTAGTGAACAAAGAGGTTAATGACCTTACTTCATGATTTATTGAAAACAATGGCATCACACTGTTGGTCAATATTTTCAATAAGCCTTCAATTGGAGCTTGACCTTTTAGTGTGCATATATATCTTTTGATATTGTACATGCAATTTCATCACTACAGTGCAAATAACATATATGAGCTTCCAAGGTGTTACTAAATTTTGGCGATTGGGACCTTTCTACATTCAAAATACAGGGAGGTGGAGCTGGGAGGGTCTAACATTTTCTGAAATTATGGTAGTATTATTTTGGATAGGATAAAAATCTGTTTCGCCATCCCGGTAATAATATTAATTCTAGCTTTGTCTTGAAATATAATGTTTCATTTAAAAAATCTGTGCTTATTAAATCTGTCATTTTATACAAGATTGTGTGTGACAGGGTTATCCCACATTTCAGTCATTCAAAATTTATATCACCAGGGGCGGCGGAACAGTAACAGCCATGGGGGAGCACTATAAGCCCCCACCCCAAAATCACAAAACAATTTTTTTTAACTGTGTAAACTAATGCATTAATGTCTTTCCACCAATATTTTGTGGGGGCCCGGCCCCCCCAGTTGCGCCGCCCCTGATCATAGCAGTTCTGATTGATTACGTTCATTCAAAGATTTGAATAATTAAGTATATAGATATATAAGTATATGCTTAATTTGTACAACTACTCTATTTGATCACCAGGTCAGCACTTAGTATTGTGAGTCTCAAGTCATGGTGGCCTCTGTCTGTAGAATATTGTCATCTTTCTTTTTCACTCTGTCCATTGTGTTTGATTTGATGATGGTGTCAATTTTACCCCAACCCCAAAAGATTGACCAGAAGTTTTTCTGCTTCCCCCTTCCGTTCTGATTCTAATAGTGGTGTCTGGTGCATCTCATATTTTATTGTCAGGCTTTGAATTTCATCAATAATTATTTTTACTGTAAACGTTGTTAAAGCAACACTAGCGGGTGGCCAGGGTAACATGATTAGAGATGTTCATTTGAACTATTTTCAAGATAATGTAAATGAACCATTGCATTAAATTTACAAATACAGTTTGAATGTTTCTGTTAGCTCACCTGTATGTCTTGCCACCTTGTTGAATCAGAACAGAAAATTTGTACTAAAAATCAGTGACTGGCCATAGACTTTCATGTCAGTTTAAAACCGGTGTTTAATTTTTCCTTAAAATTGATAATCCTTTAAAAATATTAACAAGGAAAACACTTATTTGTTCTGTGAACGTGATGAAAAAAATGAAACAGGATTTTCACATCTGTGCACTCGGCACGACAACCGTGGTGGCGACCGTTCTTCCTTCCAGGATGAATTTTTTGGCGCGAAAATGATCGGGTTATCGCGCATGCGTCCACAGATAAGTTAAACCGTTATTAGTACTTCTCTTACTGATTGAGAATTTGAAATTTGCTCAAAACCAACCTAAAGATCAAGTATTTTATTAGTGTTCCGTTTATGCATACTGTTTTTTGCTGTTTATTATATGGCAAGTTTCAGAAAACGTTTAATTTTTTTTCGGGAAACACAAGCAAAGTAAAAGTCAATTTCTCCAGCTTGGTGTGAGCTTTGTTTGCAAGTAGTTTGGTGGCGTCAAATACTGCACAGGGACCGCCAAAAAATATTAGTATTAATTGTTCATTGCGTCCAAACTAATCACTCACAGGTACACTTTGTACCAAAAAAATAAGAGTCCATATAACTTTCGCTGTCACTGAAAAAGTTGAGCAGTAATGATCACCGATCTGCAGAAACTGCTGCGATGCCGTTTTACATACAGTGAGTACATTTGGACCATGAACACTTGTCTTTATTTAGCTTTTTATTTTCTGAGCTTTCTACTGCTTCAAATTCTCTAAAACTGAAGTAGGACAGAACTCTAATGCACTGAGTTATCAAAATGCCAATGTAGAGCGTGGATGATCGAAAACCTTGTAATTGGAAAATAAGTAATGCGCGTATTCCAGTCTACTTTCAAGCCCAAATTCTTTATTAAACAGCCATGTCAATCAGATATTAATGCATCAATGGCAAAGTGTATTATTTTATATACATGTATTCATATTTTTCAATTTATTGACATATCACAAATAAACAGTAATATTCATCATTATATTCCTCTTATTAGAGGAAGCGTCACTAAAATATAATTTCAGAAACCTTCCACCGATCAAAAGTGTATTATTTTATATACATGTATTCATATTTTTCAATTTATTGACATATCACAAATAAACAGTAATATTCATCATTATATTTCTCTTATTAGAGGAAGCGTCACTAAAATATAATTTCAGAAACCTTCCACCGATCAAACTCCGGACATTTTTAATTTTGTATAGAGATCCTGAAACAGCTGGCACAATCTTGCTAAAAAAATATGAAGGTAAAGGTACTTTATTTTATGTCGGTAACTGGCTCGCTACAGTACGTAAATGAACTGACAAACCTAAGAGGAAAAAACTAGTAAAAACTAGCAAGGACTGCGTCGGTGTTTCTAAAGAAACAGTTGTAAATATATCGATAACTTGTACACCGTATAGTGATTCAAGAAAACTGACGTTTCGGACGTTACCGGAGTATTACTCCGACGAAGGACTAACGTCCGAAACGTCAGTTTTCTTGAATCACTCTACGGTGTACAAGTTATCGATATATTTACAACTGTGACAAACCTAAGGCCGATAGTGCGCTCAATTTACCTCCCCTCTCTCGGCCAATGCTCCTTTTTAAGGGTATTTAAAACTACTACAAGCTACACTAGTAAATTTACAAAAGGTATAATATTGTTGAAATGCCAATACCTTTTTAAAATTAAATTTCAAGATGCACCTGATGCATCTGAAGTGAAGTAGCTGCCCCTTTTTACTTCAAATATTTTTTCAAGCAACCCCCTTTTTCTAGCCTGTGTTGCATCAGAAAAAAGAGAAGAGAGAAAATACCTGGCGTCTGCCGCTCCTTTCCATAATTAATGACTGGTCCCAAAACTGCATGGAACACCCCTTGTCCCACGGACAATGCACTACATATGTATTTTAAGTTACATCTTTGTAATAGTATCCATTCATAAAAACAGCATCAATTTGATAAAATACATACATATGGCCCCCTCTTATCAAGCCTACATGCATGGTAACATTCTTTTGTCATAAGAATAATAACTGTCTGCACTTATGATCTCAACTTAAAAGAGCCATACAAAATTATCATTGTACATTTAATTTAATTTACATTTTAAAATGATATAAGCACAAATATTTTTTTTATCTGCCAATAAAAATCATTATTTTTTGTTTAAAAAAGTAACTGAGATAAAATATTGTAATTTGTGTAAGACTGATTTCACGAGAACGAGAATGATTGTCTACTTTCTAAACCCCTTAAATATTGAATATTTAGTTTGACTGAAGTTCTATGTACAAACAGTTTTCTCATAAATAATATTGATAATAATATTGATTTATCATTTGTTTGACTATAAAGGTGTTTTATGTCATGTGGGCACATGATTAGATATGTCTTGTTGCTGCTCTTCATCTGAAATAAGACTTTGTCTTTGTTCTCCATCCAACCTAGAAAAATAGCACACTACAAGTTAAAATTGACCAAACATTTGGAAAGAACAGGAACCTACCAAAATGTATTGCTCAAATCGTTTTTTTTTTCTACTGACGTTTCTTTGTGCTGCTTTACAGTTGACCACTATATTCATATAGTAGTTATATTGACAATTTCAGTGCTTGAAAATTTAACCAGACAAAAGAATTCGTCATCAGATCACCAAATAAGTATGTACTACTCATTTCAAACATACATTCTTAAACTATTTCTTTAAGGTAATTCCGCAGTTTTGCACTGCGCATAGTTCTGCGCATGTTTCAAGTTTTTTGGTTTCAGGACTTTTATCATGTAATCTAGTCAAATTATGTTTGTAAAGTACTTTGAATAAAAAATTCGAAGAATTGCGACATTTTCGAGCGAGAAAACGCAATAATTTTGAAACTCGACCCAGTTCTCTATCGGAAAACCTGTTTTTTTGACAATAAAATGACGATGTTTTTTGCAATATTTCGCAAACTAGCACGGTGACCTATGTTTTTTATTTGATAAAATTATTTGATATAACATAACATCAAAAATATCTAAAAATGAGCATAGGTCATCGGGCTAACTTTTGAGAAATTTCCAAAATACTTTCCGCTTAGGACTTTTTCGAATGAATTAGCAGCTCGTGCGCACGTTGGTATTTCGTCAATTTCTTCAAGATCACATATTTTTATACATCTGTTCATATTTTTTAAATAAAATAAAGTGCAGACATTTGAACAAAACATGAATTTTGCTCTTAAAAAAACAAACTACTGTGTTTTTGTTCCGTTTCTCTTCGATTTTTGAGCTTCTTTCTTTACGTTCTCAAGTCACTAAAATGCATGAACTTTGACGTCATATTGCACAAACAAAGAAGTCGGTGACCCCCCTTTTTTATTGTATTTTCTGAAAGCGTTTCTCAAAATTGATGTTTAGAACGAGTATAAAAAAAAATCATCGGGCAGTTTTATTTCTACGGAATTACCTTAAAGATTTGTAAAATGTACAAAAGTGAGTTTAAACAATACAACATTATGACTATTTACTTTTAAGTTTGAATAGCCAAAAAATATGTGGTTCTGCATTACAGTAGAGTGGATACACTTACTGAGAATGATTTTCCCCAGGCTTAATAAGAGAGATACACTTCATAACACAGGTCATTGCAGGATCCCAGTCAGAATAATGCCCCAATAAACTAACGGCAAAGAATGAAATAACCACTGGGATAGTGCCAACTAAGAATAACCACTGAAACTGCACCTAAGCAGAACAAAATACCAGCAATAATTATTATTATGTTATAAATATATTAGTATTTGTAATGTTATCAATGATAATTATTAATAACGTTCATGCTCTTGGCAATAATCATCTGTTTGACAGGTCTATAAGGTTTTGACAACATGTTTACAGACTGAGGTTCTTTTCACACTGAAGATAGATACATAGATCGTTTTTGAAATATCAGGCTACATAAACAGTTTTCTTAAGACTTCTCTCATTCAGATAATCATTTTGTACTGTTTTTTTTCCTACAATGAAAAATGCAAGTGCATCAATTGAAATTCAAAAATTGTTTAACTTGAAAACTCACCCTGTTCATAAAGATGTCTGTTATCATTGTCAATGGAATGACAAGGCTTAATGATAGAGTTGCTGTTAGAGATGATGTTAAAAAACATCCCCTGTAAATATAGATGAGGCACAGTCAGCTATCAACTTAGTTATATTTTTGTGAAATGCACATTCTACGCCACAGAGCAACTAGAGCTGTCACACAACCTTTTTCAAAACTACAGATCTAAATGACCATATCACACAAGGACATGGACTAAATAAAAAAGCTGCCCTAACCCAGTAACTCCACAGACAGTGCTATAACTAGCATGGTTGAATTTTGTAATTTGTTTCCCAATTCGAATTAACGTTTTCAATGACCAATTTGTTATATTTTAGGAAAATTCTTTTTTAAAGATCATTGTTAAATTCACCATGTGCACGCTAAATTTCGTAAAACAACACTTCCAAATGACTCTGAAAAAAAGGCTTGAAATCACAGAGTGTGGATTCCCCTGCCTCGGTTACCATTCAGGTCTGGTTAGAGTCCTTTAGAACAATCTAATCTACTGAATCAGATAAACATTTAAAAAATGTGACATACCATAGCCACAAAAACTCAGATAAAACTGTTCCCACCACAGCATTTAATGTTAAATAACCCCATACATTCATATTTGGAGGTAATTCAAATGGTTCTACTCCTGTGTAATGGAGAATAAAGAATCCTGGCCAAAGAAGTGCAAGGTTAAACAGTCCAACAAATCCTAGAAACAAACAAAAATACATCAACTAAGAATAATATTCCCAGCACTATATGGAGTGATGGGGTTGACTGACATGGTGCTAAAACAAGACTTGCAAGACAAATCAGGAGAATGCATTATAATGATACCATGCAAGATATATGGCAAAGGGAGCGATCCAGGAGGTAGCTAGATTTGGTGACCGGTCACCTCCCTCCTTTCCAGGTTTCAGATAGCCAATGATTATATAATTTGGAACAGTAAATAAAAGATACAAAAAAAATACATCTGAATGAATCTCATTTTATAATTTTTTTTACATTTTGACATTTTTTAATATTTTACACACACATACACATTTCAACAATTTACAGCAATATTACTGATTTTAAAAAAAATCAAGAAAAAAAATAATAAATTAAAGTAATTATTTATAATTAATTTATATGATAATTTTGTCTGGTCCTTAAGATTTGTCCACACCCTAAACCTATCCTTTCACTATGTTTTTTGACATAGCAAATCATTGAAAAATCCTTGATCCATCCCTGTGCAGAAAATGATCAGTGGTAGCTAGCTTGAAAAGTTAAGGGATGGTGAAAATTGCAGCTATTTTATATCCCTGGCCATTTCAAACTTACCAAAAAACATTGGAATGTCAATTTTACTCTCATCAGGAACTTTCTTCTTTAGAAAAACCAAGTAAGAAGCATAGCTGTAAATAAAGTATTGAACAATCACGTATCAATGATTACTGTCAAAGAATGAAATGTCATTACAATCAAGACAACCAGATTTGAAAACAAATAGAAAACTGCCTAGATAACCAGGACATTTTTTTAAATATCTAAAATTCCTGCTTCTTAATTGATATTAGTATCAGTGTTTATAATATATATTTGCCTACACAATGTGGTACAAGTTACAAATTTAGTTGAAATATACTTACAGGAATGCACTACCCAAAGCCCAAATAGCCCCATAACTAATTCCTCCTTTGGTACTTTTAGAGTCTGATAATGTCACCATTACAATACCACATATACTATAAAATATATTAATAACAAAATAAGGGAAAAATTAAAATGTTAGTTAATTCTTGGGCAAAAAGTATGCTACTACCAGTAAGTGCTAGCTTTACCCAGCTCCAACACAATATAATATGTCCAGGCTTTTATTAATGCTTCTTGGTAAGGTTTTTTTTAACCTACTACAGTCGAACCTCGATTATCCAGACCATGACGAGCCCCGTACCAGAGATTTTGGACTCACAGTTATTGACATTGTGGTTAGCTATAGGTGTTAATAAGATTAAAATGTCATGCATTGATTGCCATTACTATATATATATTTTAGTCACTGTCAACATTCTCTTTCAAAGGATAACTCTATAGTTGACATTGAAATAGTTTGGGCGGTTTTTTCGAACTGATATACAATATCAGTGTCATTCCTCTCCAGTGCGTTCTGATGTTTTCGGTCATATGTAGTCGGACGTGTTGATGTTTCATGTAGTTTTTTCGCCAAAACTAGACTCCTTGGTGTTATGGTAAGATCTCTCTCTCTTGTTTAAACAATGTAAGTTGTACTTGCTGATCTGTGTCAACAAGATGGTAGTCGTGTCCCGATAGAATGTTTTTTTGGTGACAATGCCAGTAAGCAAGGAGGCAAACGTAGCCACTTAATTTGGTATAATTGGTAGTCTGTGCAATAAGAAAGGGACCACTGTGTCCTGGGATATAGACGGCCATTAGATCGATTTTACTTACTCCCGCCAAATTGTCCTGCCAAAAGGTACCACTGTCGACACAGAAAAGCACCTCATCGACCTTGTGAAACGACGAAAATTACATGCTTCGATTTCGTATAACAACATCGATTACATTAGTTGATTTTGTTGAAAATTGCTATGGCTTTCTTGTTATTCCTAAGTGCTTTTAAGCAACAGAAACACTTGGTTGACACGACTGTGGTTCTGTGAGACAAGACCGATAGCATGCTTCGATAAGATTTCGTATAACAACATCGATTACATTAGTTTGAATTTGTTGAAAATTGCTATGGCTTTCTTGTTATTCCTAAGTGCTTTTAAGCAACAGAAACACTTGGTTGACACGACTGTGGTTCTGTGAGACAAGACCGATGGCATGCTTCGATAAGATTTCGTATAACAACATCGGTTACATTTAATAGTTTGATTTTGTTGAAAATTGCTATGGCTTTCTTGTTATTCCTAAGTGCTTTTAAGCAACAGAAACACTTGGTTGACACGACTGTGGTTCTGTGAGACAAGACCGATGGCATGCTTCGATTTCGTATAAACATTGTGATTACATTTTTAATTTTGTTGAAAATTGCTATGGCTTTCTTGTTATTCCTAAGTGCTTTTAAGCAACAGAAACACTTGGTTGACACGACTGTGGTTCTGTGAGACAAGGCCGATGGCATGCTTCAACGAAATACTTTACGAACTGTACGTCTAGCTTTTGTTAAAAAGTTATATTATAGCAGTGGACTTTGTATTTTGTATATGTAAATAAACATGTTGTGCAGTACATGCATGTGATGCATATAGTACCTATTTGTATATTTATATTTTATATGATATGATTTGATGCACTATGATATGTATACATAAATGTAAAGATTTAATATTTGAATTCGCCCGAAAGATTCAAAACATCGCTTATAATCGATTTGATCTACAACCGTAACATTAATAATGACATAAATTAGCCGATTAGATGTTTTACAATATCTCTCGTTTTGCAAACAAATGTATCTCTGTTATCGAGAGCTTTTCTCATGATTTGTTTTGTCATTGATTTGCTGCTTGCAACACTACTAATCCTTAAGTAATGACAAACATCAAACATATATTGTAATCATTAGAGCTTTTTTGCATTCCTCTTCACGCCTAGAACACACAGTAAATTGGTTTTGCGGTCAGTTTGCGACGCCTTGAAGGCCTCGCAAAAGTTCAAAATCTCTGGTACGGGGCTCGTCATGCCTACAAATCAAGCAAAAAAGTCCAGATAATCGAAAGTCTGGATAATCGAAAAGATGAGTCCAGAATGGTAGAATACAACAGTAGCCAAATTGGAATGAAGTCAAGTAAAAGATATTTATTTACAAATAAAAAATGAGAAGTGTTTTGCTTCTTGGAAAATTCAAAACATCAAAAAACTCAGGTTTTAACAGCTATTTCTAACCAAATTCTAGTTCTTTCTTTTAAAAAAAAACACCAAGATTACAGAATCATTAATATTCATGCAAAAATAAGGAACAGAAGAAACGGTCTGGTTAATCCAAAAATCTGGATAATTGAGGTCCGAATAATTGACGCTTGACTGTACATCTACATGAAGTAGTTATAAAATAATACAACCATATCAAGTCACACTAATGTGATCACTCTCTACAAAGTACAAAAAGTACAAACAAACTCCATCCATGCAAGGCTATTGATTATTAATAAACCATAATTTTATGGTTGCAAGTGTAATGTCATTTTTTTAGTTTCAGTGACAGTTTCAAACACAATATCACTTTAGAACCAAAATCTCAAGATAATGATTGAAGGGATTATTGCAAGAAGGACTAAGAGAACAATATACAAAATACTACCTAACAATTACTGCAATTGCTTTTGATAATGTAAGTCGATCTGCTGGAGAACTTTTAAAAGCTGCTGCTAACAGTAATGTGAACAGACCTGTTGTTATAAAAAAATAGTTAAATAACATGAACAATGAATATAGAATACAAAACATAGACAAGCATAATTACTTTATATGAGTGCGCACCCTAAAAAAAACGAAAACAAACTATTGTCTAATAGCAACTATGTAGTAGTTTTTAACAAACTGGGACTCTGACACTGGCATAGTATTTAAATAGCACAGTTTTATGTAAAATCTATTGTTTTCTATTGTTTGATTATTGATACTTCAATTTTTGCACTAAATAGTCACTTTAAAGACTGTTAGATCTACTCCAGTGTTATTAATTTACTGGCTTGCACAAACTAGTGCAATAATTTAGACACTGCACAATAACATTTTATTTGGAGTGCATTCTACCTCAGTCTCCCAATCATAGTTGAAAATCTTTCAATAGTTATTTATGCAAAAAGGTAACATACTAGTTACAAACTGACCTGATGATGATGAAAGGATATTGACAGCAGCTGGCGAAGTGTCATTCAGAGCCTCTTGGTAACCCCAAGTTGCAAGAAACCACTAAATTAATAAAATGTCAGAAGCAATTACAATTTTATTAGTCAAGAGTAGTTTCAAAGATCAATAAGTCATTCGGCCAGTGCAGTCAATTGCAAGATAAACAACAAAAATGATTATCACCAACTTATAATAACAATATTTTTTACTTGACCTACCAGAAAACAAAACATCACTGCAATCTTGCATACTTTAGGTATACTGATTTTTTCTTCAATTGTTCTCAAATGTTCTGTTACTTCATGTGACATTCTGGCCAGCTGAGCTGCATCATCAGCTAATGATAAACAAACTGATCATGATTTTTGAAGTAAGGACTTTTTTGAGTACACTATGGCAGAGTCTTTCTTCCAGTGAAAATAGAAAAAAAAATGTTTCTTTGTTGTGTAAAGTTATCATTTTTAATTGGAATTAAAACAAGTTTAAACAGGTTTTGGATGTGTGAGACAGTGTATATACTTCATGAAATGACTGGCAACCAATGTTGAGCATGCCAGCAGGGACTGAAAACCAGCAAAGCCAGAAGCAGTATCCTAGCAACTATCGCACATGCTCATGAATCGATACATGATTTCTGTAGACTCTTTTTTCCTTTTTCCACTGGAAGAAAAGGTGAAAGGAAACTCTGCTTGCATCTTTTAGTTCTAACTGCAGTCATGACTGTAATGACATACATGATGGTCCAAAGCCTCAGTTTATAATGTCATTTGTTCATGTCTACCAGCTTCATATTTTCTTGCATATGGAGGTTGTTCATTTGATGCTGTGAACACAGTGACTATAGACTCAGCACAATCTGATTTATGTTCTTGGACTGTAAAACAATGATGTAAAAATGTGAACTAAAATGCACTCACCTTGAAGATGCCTGACCTCCCTGTGGCTATTGAAGTGTACATGTCTTTTGGCTGGAGTAAAGATGGCACACTTGATTATAAATTATCTGTTAAAAAACTACAACTCTTGAGCTTCAAAATGCTGTGTATGCCTCATTATTGTAGCCCAAATACGGAGGAAATGACAGCATTTTCAAAAAGTGATACAGCAAACCTATATGGACAGCCAGCAAATTTTCAACCCCTAATAGACACCAACCAGGAATGCAAAAATTGTGGGAAATTCCAATAGCTGCACAAATTTTGATAATCGTAATTTCAAAAATTCTGACATCACAGTCAATTTTGATACCCCAAGAGTTGTTTTAAAGATCAAGTAATATAATTTCAATGTGGTCACACTAGATTGGTGACATATAACCCCTAAAAGACACAACAAGCATCCCTGATACTTTAACAAGAGACTATTGCTCCTCCTCTAAATTTTTAGCATTTGTGACTCCACTTTCTCAAACTCATTAATAATTCATGAGAATTTTATTCAATCCATGACTTAAAATTGAGTCACCTGATAATATTTGAAACCCCGGAAAATCCACATGGAAATCTAGAGCGGAGCTTGAAACATTTCCAGCTCCGCTGCTAAAAGCATAGAGGAGTTTGAAATGTTTCTAGCTCCGTTCTAGACAATAATAATATGCTATTGAATCATACACGCTACATAAACAAATAATGACTTTAATACTTCTTTAATGGCAAATTAGACTTGCTATCTTAACAAAATATCATATTTCAAGTTTCTATTCAGTCTTATGCTGATTGATTGTAACAGTGCAATTCCCAATGATGTTAATAGGTCCATCAGCACAATAATTCCACCATGATGAATTTGGTTGATTTCCCACACTATTAAATAAATCTCCATCTCCAAAAAGATCAAAATCAAACAAAGGCATGTCGATATCTGCTAATAAATCGATATTTGAGTTTTCATTCTTCTTTTCATTCTCGGCTGTACCTTGGACTGGCACTAGTTACTCGGACTTTCAAATCCTGTCAAGTCCTCAATGTCGGACTTTAAACATTACTTCACCCTTTTTATGCATGTCAAAGTACATATAATCACAGTAATTAACTACATAATATTTCGTTTGACTTAACTTACTTAAATCGTTGTTAGGGTCAAGCTGACTTTCATTTGCCTGACTTACTTCTTCATCTGTGATTGGTTCAAATATTGACTCAGTCTAATAGAAAAATAAATAATATAAATCACTATGACATTTTTTTTAAAATAATATATTCAATGGACAAAGTAAACCTGAGTCAGAATTCATCTTCTTAACAAAAAACATTGAATACATTGAATTTCAAAGATTTTCCTTTAATTAATGTTCTATTCTGGTTGATGGCGATTTAGTTTACTATATTATCATTAAAGTGATTGTGTATGCAACCACATATTTTAGAAACCTTTAGTTGGAAATTCAACTCACAATTTATCATAGCATTACAAAAACATTACTACTTTTACTTAGTATATCGAAATATCAGGCCTCAGAAATGATTTTTTAACAAGTTTGTTTTAGGGATATCAATTAGAGACAATCCAATTTGTGACTATGCACCTTTACTTTCCTTGTAATAGAATAATTGATAGACCTACTATTAAATTATTATGTCATCAACAGTATACTGTTGATCAGAAATATGTGTTTAGTCATTTGAATCTGTAATTTTGGTATGGTTATAGTCAACAAATATATCTTAGTGCTTAATGAATGAGGATGCACTTCAATTTATTGAATAATAAATAACGACTTTGGGATATCCATGCCACACAATAGTACAGATTTAAATGTCAAAGATTAAAAATTAGCATATTACATACCAGATATTGCTGTTGTGTGGGAACATCAGGTGTTGATGACCCTGATGACACAGGACTTGACAACAATGAACTATTTTCTGTACTTCGGATCTCATTGCTTGCTCTTACTCTGAATGACTTTGAAATATTCTGTCAAGGTTATACAAACATTAGCTAAAAACACACGTCATTGACAAAAATCGTCTGGCATTTAAGGTAATTCCGTAGTTTTGCACTGCGCATAGTTCTGCGCATGTTTCAAGTTTTTTGGTTTCAGGACTTTTATCATGTAATCTAGTCAAATTATGTTTGTAAATTACTTTGAATAAAAAATTTGAAGAATTGCGATATTTTCGAGCGAGAAAACGCGATAATTTTGAAACTCGACCCAGTCCTCTCTCGGAAAACCTGTTTTTTGACAATAAAATGACGATAGTTTTTGCAATATTTCGCAAACTAGCATGGTGACCTATGTTTTTTATTTGATAAAATTATTTTTTGTAAAATAACATCAAATATATCTAAAATTGAGCATAGGTCATCGGGCTAACTTTTGAGAAATTTCCAAAATACTTTCCGCTTAGGACTTTTTCGAATGAATTTGCAGCTCGTGCGCACGTTGGTATTTCGTCAATTTCTTCAAGATCACATATCTTTTATACATCTGTTCATATTTTTTAAATGAAATAAAGTCCAGACATTTGAACAAAACGCGAATTTTGCTCTTAAAAAACAAATTACTGTGTTTTTGTTCCGTTTCTTTTCGATTTTTGAGCTTCTTTCTTTACGTTCTCAAGTCACTAAAATGCATGAACTTTGACGTCATATTGCGCAAACAAAGAAGTCGGTGACCCCCCCTTTTTATTGTATTTTCTGAAAGCGTTTCTCAAAATTGTTTGTTAGAACGAGTATAAAAAAATTTCATCGGGCAGTTTTATTTCTAAGGAATTACCTTAAGTGGTTCAAATACAATTTTCAAGCCAAGATTATCTATAAATGGTAATTTTTAGCAAGATTGCTGTTCCAATAAACTTTGCCATTGCCAAAAATATCAATTTTTAGGTCATCTTAGCTTGCTTTTTTTAATCTTCAGTGATTGTTTTTCTTTATTTTGAAACTATATATACAATAACCCTTGGCTAGTTTATGTTTTTCTTCTATATTATACTGAGAGACAAACGTGTTTACTTACAGAGGATGATGATTTTCTTGTACAGCATTTAATACACAGGTGTTGCCATGGATGGTAGAATAGAAAGCCAGCTATATACATCATAAATGCTGATGTCTTGAAGTAGGTTGTAAAAAAGGGTTTATTATAGCCTTCACCTTTGAAAATATACTGTTGAATAAAATGAAATAAAAACAAACTTTATACATAAAGAGAAAATGGCAAAAAATACACAATAATGTCCCTTCTATTGAAGGATGGAAAAAAATGAGAAAATGTCAAAACATAAAAACAATAAAAATCCAAAAATACATGGTCCAGTGAATTAAATAAAAATAAAAATAAATCCTGCAGAGATGAACTTTACTGAAGAAAACCGAAAATAAAATGATATCTTGATCTTCAACTACATCAATATTGACGTCAATTTACTTTCTGATCTGTGGAATGATTAAAACTAATTCAATAAAATTTAACTTCACAAATTCTATGTTGTTAAAACATTTTATAAAAATTATTTGAATCATCGATGAACTATTTTAGAATGTTTGAGCCATTCGTATAATTAGGAGTGGATTACAGTGCAATTATATGGTTACTTACGGAGCTTAACTCTGCCGATGCAACCCAAATGATATTTACACCAAGAAGCACAATGACACCAACCAACAATCTACGTTTTCTACGAATACTTTCATCAGAGGAAATCAGGAAATGTTTTGCCGATCTCCATAGATATTTCAGCTTATTTATACACGGCATGTTGCAATTATTTTCCCATTAAATCTCTACAAGAACGGAAGTAACGTTCGTAGCACTCAAGGAAAACGTCAAAGTCATTGTGTCAACCTAGGTATGATGATCACACGAAATTAGTTACCACTTTTTTAAAACTCCATGACGAAAATATTAACTAAGTAGACATGACTTTTTAACTGAGGAATACAACTGCGTCTTCATTGCTTGAAGAAGTCGAATAATTGTATCAATTCGGAATCTTGATAACCTTTTTGGCTTATAATTTTACGAGGAAAATAGTCCAGCCAGATTGGAGATTAACAAGAAAATGTTTTCAGTCTTCAGAATATACCGCTGACATTAGCAATTACGGGCACATAAACCACAGGAAAACCATCAATTGATTATTTTATTTACTGTTGATTTTCGTTTCAGTTTACCATTTTATATTCTTTACTTAGTAGTTCGTCTTTATTACCTCACATAATCAAAAAAAAATATTAAGAATCATTACATTAATTTTTTTCATTTAATTTTGGAGTAAAAAAAAGTGTATTGTAATAAAAATCAGATTGCCCTAAGGATAATGAAAATGTATGTGGGCGAAATGCGCAATGCGTAAGTCTAAAGTAGTTTGCCGAGGTGGTTTGTGATAAGATTGAGATATTGTTATTTTCTTTTTTTCTCCAACTTTTACCTTTATTTGTTCTTATCGGGAGATCCCTTTTTTCTTTTAATAATTATGCCTTTTCATTTGTCCATTTGTTTGTCACTGGTTGCCCTGGTTTTTTACCTTCCCTATTCGTCTTTTGTTTACTCAATCACCTAAAAAACGCTCATTCATCATTCGTTTATTCCGATTCAAAAGGGTGTGTCCTCTGTATTCATTATTTGTCATTTATTTTATATTTTTCATTTGATTTGCGTTTGTTTCTCTTCTTTTCTTATTCAAATCTCTGGGGTCAGTTTATTTGCCATGTCTCCTCATTTATTCTTTTGTCTTTATTCATATCTATACTATATGCGTATACGCTTGTATAACAAAGTTATCTCGAAAGCGCCGGCAAAAGAAAATTGTCTGTCACTGGCACGATCACAAGCGAAAAAAGCTACCTTTAGTGACCTTTAATTTATACCTCTCAGATTAATTTTGCAACACATTTGTTCCTTTTAAAATTCTAAATCGAAAAATAAAAATATCTTTATCAGTAAACAATAGGAAACAGCAAATAACCCAAGGCATCGTCGCTAAGGAGCTGGCCGGGTAAAGAGACTGGGAGAAGTACTCACATACTCACTTCCGGTCTATTTGGAGGTCCATCATTTTGTGACCATTTGCCGTCTTACAGCTACATCCAAGACTGTTTATGGGCATATATGGGCAACTTTACAGTCTAGAGTGTTGTCTCTGAAACCCTGTTTAGCTACATTGATGAGAGGAAATAACGTCGTCAGGTTCAATTACCTCGGCAACTCGATCTGCGAATAGCGCGTGTTTCGTACAAAAAGCTGACCCCTGTTATCTTCTGGTCTTTGAGCGGCTTTGGGTTAGAGTACGTTTATTCTACAAGCTTTTTCTTATCTGTACCGTCCCGAGTAAGATTGTATAACCTTAAACTACAATCGCTGTGAACCGTAAACAATTACTAAGAGAGACAATTGCTACGTGGAAAAGGACAGCTGAAAGAAACTTTATCCGACTTGATGATGAACTGAATGGAGGCATTATGAAAAGCTACACATACAAGTTATAACTTATTAACATCTAAACGCAGGAAAATTTCTTCAAATCTCAAAACACACAGCAAGATTTGGCTGCAGAAAGATTTTTTTTGTATCTAATGGTGTAAATTTTGTATTTGAGGGGTAAATCAGACGTTACTCAAACGCTTTGAAGCGACTATTGTATTGTGACTGTAGCTAAATACAAAGAACATGGCGTCCAAAAGCAAATCGCTCAAAGCTCCTATATTAGACGACGAAAAGTCTGAAGAAAGCGACTATGAAGATAAAGAAAAACAGCTGGCTACCAAGCCAAAACCTACAAACAACTCCAATCTGAAGCAAATTGCTAAAAAAGAAAGCTTGAAGCCATCCAAAACCGACAAGACGCTGGTTTCTAACACAACCCAACAAGCAGCTGGTCCTCGTAGCGAGGACAAAATGTCACAGCTTTATAATGATATTGGGCCATCTACCACATCAAAAAGCCATAGAAAATCGGATCCCGTAGCAGTTGGAACGTCTGAGAGACCACTGTCTTCATCTAAAGCTGGTTTAGGTTGGATTAGCTTCGACGAAGAGTCAATCGAAAATCGAGCTACAAACATGGCAACAAAACAAACTGCCATGGGAACTCCCCTTTCTCCGGTTGTCAACGGTGATTTAAATCACAAAATAGACCTAACTACAGCTACTTCTCAGCATACTTTTGATCAGAACGAAAATAAAACTCAGAAAGAAACTGTGTTTAACAATGAGAATAACTCTGCTAGTACTGCTAGTCTAGGTAAACCAAATAGCTTGGTTGATTCATCATTTGCAAATAGACAGATTAATGGCCATACTAGCCAAAATGTCGGTGATCCATCATGGGTTACATTTGAAGAAGAATTCAAGGGATCATCTTCTGTGGTCAGCCCAGGGTCAGACCAAGCAACCAGCCCTACTCAACCAGACTGGATTACATTTGGTCAAATATCAAAACAACAGAACAAATTCGAAGGTGATTTAAGTGTTAATGTTTCTATTGCTAATCAAAGCTATGCTGAACCAGCTACTCCAAGCCCAAATCCATTTGTGAATGCACCAATGAGTATTAACATCACAAAGTCACCGGGTGTATTTCAAAGTAGCAGTCATTTATCTATCGTGACCAATACCAATCCATTTCATGTTGACGAAAGCATTGTAGGTTTGCCATCTACTAGTGTAGCACCATTTCCACTTGTACAAGAGCAACAGAATGTTGATCTCTCCAAATGGCATGATGTCAGTGTATTGGAGCGTGGTTTCCAATCAGATGGGACTCCAAAAGAAGAATTACCACCAGCATTTGTATCACAGCCTGAGGAGGCCATTGCTAAAGCTACTGTTGTTGATCATATAGAAGAAGGTCTCACTCAAGTAACAGAAGAAGAAGAGAAACCAACTATTGAAGATGAATCGGATGACGAATCTCTTGGTGAAGATTTCTCACTAGCAACAACAAATACATCATGGAACATGTTTCTACGTTTTCCAGACAAGAAACGAAAGATCACCCCAAGGGAGTGGAAGTCAGTCGTTATCAAGCTTGATGGCAATACTTTACAAATCTATGAAGAATTTGAACTTTCTGCTCCGTTTAGAGAAATCCCACTTCAAGCTAGTTTTAGTTTTGATCCATTGAGGCTTCAACCTAGTGGAAGATATGGCAAAGTTCATACTACCAAGTTAGTTTATCTGAATTATAAAGAAACAAGAAGTGTCAGGCAGAAGGGAACCTTTGAGCATGTCGCAGAAGGTATGCCTATTATAAAAGTTGGCTCACAAAGTCATATCGTCATGAGAGAGTTCATGGAAGCCATTGGAAATTCCATTCGCACCTTGCCTGCATACAGAGACAGAGGCATTACTTACCGTAAAGATGAAGTGTTTGTTGATGTTGATGATACATGCTATGCTTTAGTAGGAGGTGATGGAACAGTAAAGAAACAAGGTGGTAATGTTACAGTTAAGATCAGAGCTTTTCTCACAGGCGATCCTGAATGTCAGCTTGTTATTAATGACATTGTAGTTAAAGAAAGAGAAGAAGCAAGATTACGAGGTGAATTAAAGCCACAACGTGTTCACCATTGGATCAAGATTAGACATTGTAATTTTCATAAGTGTGTTGATGTTGACTCTTTCACCGATTCTCACGCGATCATATTCCATCCCTTAGATGCATGTACATTTGAACTCATGAGATTTAGAGTCAAACAACACAAACCTCTTCCACTGTGTGTAAAGGCATCATTAACTATACATAGTGAACAAAGGATAGAACTGAGTGCAGAAATCAAGCTGTGCTCTGACTCCAAAATGTCCAAGTATGCTAGAAACAATGTTACTTTTAAATTACCCATCCCAGAAACCTGGGTTCCTCTCTTTAGAACAGGAGGGTTCTTGGGAAGGGAGAAATCAATCAAGTCAAGCAAAGGGAAACGTGCTGCTGGTATCAAGAGTAGGCTGAAGCATTCTCGCTGCTCTATTGCTGCAAGTCTTGGTACAGCCAAGTACGAGTCTGAATATTCAGCAGTAGTTTGGAGAATTGACAAGCTTCCACTCATTCAAAGCAATGTTCCTGTTGATGCCCCACAAACTTTAAATTGTGTCCTTGAGCTACCTGCTGGAATGGAATGCCCCAGTACCTACCGTCCACATGCTGAATTGGAGTATGATGTAGCTCATGATATTCTCTCCGATGCTACTGTTATTGCTGTCAAAGTATCTAACAAGAACTTGCCAGAGAAGTGGGTCTGTTATAGAGCATTTTACCAGTATCACATTGACATGGATGTTCATAGACCATCAACAGGACCTGTGAAAGATGTTGGTTGTACACAACAGTAAAAAAAACATTGACTTTTATTGGTATACATAGAATATTATTAATAGTAGTGAAGTAAGTAGCTGATTATTTTTAAGCATGTCATTTTAACATTTTTCTTGTTTTAATTTTACCTTATTTTTATTCTCAATGAACTTAAAACCATAATATTGAGATAATTTGTTATTATAGTAATTGAATTTCATACTGGTTGTTATTCTGATTTTGTTCATGAGATTGTGGTTCTGATAATAGGTTTTTTTAAGTAAACAAAATTGACTTGTATTGTCTTGGGAATTGATTGAATTGCTTTTTTTTGACATGATACATGTGTTATTTTCACTCAGACTTATTTTCTTTCGATTTTTACATGTACATTTAAAAAACAGAAACAAATTTCCCTTCAATTTCATCCAAGTAGAATTAAATGTTTTAAATCAAACCTGAAGTAAAGATTTCATTTTATGAAGCCACAAATGAGTCAATTTGCTGATGGTAGTTTTTTAGTTGTGTGGGATTTCCAAGATTTATTCATAGAAGCTTGCACCTGCTTTTTTTAGCTAACATTTTTGTAGATTTTAAGCCTCCAAAATGCTGCATAAAATAAGTATTCACCAATTTTGTGATTGTAAAATATTGCCTTGACAAGTTTATTGTGAATTTTATTTTCAGTCAACACAAAGGTGTTGTAGTGTTAGATTATTCCAATTCATAACAAACAACATCAAAGTAAAAATGGGCACTAATTTAAGGGAAAGATGTAATTTGCATTTTGATTGTGCTATGATTTCAAAAACATCAGAACATACTCTGATTGATTCCGCCCTATCTTTAGAAACACAAAACATTTGTTCAAGATGACATTACTACTTTTTGAAATACACAGCTAGAAGGATAGGTCTGTAAATATATTTTTTAGACTAAACAGCTGTGACAATGTATATCAGTTGACCTTAATTGTTAAAATAAATGTTCAGGATAATATATAATTTTTTTTTTTCAGATTTAAACATAGGGTTATGTAAAATATCGGTTCAACATTTACTGTTTCCAATCTATAAAATGGTACATGTAGCTCATTAAATAAATCAAAAGATAGATTTGTCATCTGTTTAGTTACAGTACATTTAGAATTCAGTCATTTAATTTTTATCAGAGATAAAATAAGTTAAATGTATAAAAACATGAAAAGTCAGAAATATAGTAACATTTATTATTAAAAACCCAATCATCTTAAATCAAAAATATTTTTAAAAGAACCAGTCTTTTCCATTTGTGCCTATTATCTTTAATTCCTGTTAATCCATAATGAAGCTGCTCACTTGTATTGAAGCACTCTGAAAATAGAGCTATTCAAAATGTTAATTGAATAGACAGTATAGACTGGCTGTAAACACTAGATTTGGTGCAAATGAGCATGTACATATGGAATATGTACGATATAAACATAAAATGATAATTATTTATTTTGTAACTGGAGTGTACAAAAGTGGAGAAAATTTAAAGATTTATGTAGCCAGTGATAAGATTTAGAAAAAGGCTGATTTTAAAAAGATCCAATTTCACCTGTCCTTGTTGATCCCAATACACTTCCTTTGCATTGTTTTTATCAACTTATTCATGAATCTTTCTTTAAAGTTGTTGTTTTCATAAAGTGAAATGAAGGAAAATTTTATATATTTTAATAGAGTTAATTTTAAATTGATTTCAATATATTTGACAGTTTTATGCCCTGAGTAAATTGGTGCATAGAAAACATAGAATCACAGGAAAAAATTTGTGATTCCCAAAATGGGTTTATTTTGAATTATGGTTGGGAAAATGCTACAAAATCCAGCATTGGGTTCAAATTTGGGATTCCCAAAATGGGTTTATTTTGGGTTATTGTTGGGAAAGTGCAACAAAAACCAAAATAAACCTATTCTGGGAATCATAATTTTTTTCCTGTGAATAAAATAGATATTTTGTTATATAGTCAAATAGTTGTTTCTTCCACGTTTTATTTTGAGCCAAGCTTTCGCGCTAATTGCGCATCTTCAGGGCAAAATGAATGTGTTAACAATTTGTTACAACTACATAGTGTAAGAACGCGTTATTTTACAAACAACCAATAGATTTAAAAGGACCAGGCATGCGTCAGACTAGCCAAGTTGGAGTCATCGGCATTAGCAGAACATTGTTATTTAAAAGACCACAGTGTGGCATGGAAAGAAACCGAAATATTAGCTACTGAACATCGTTGGCACCAACGAAAGTGGACAGAGGCGTGCCTTATTAAGAAGAACAGAAATGCAATATTTAATAGAGACAATGGCAGATTATTACCTGAGTGTTACGCGCCAATCATTAAGCCATAATTATTTAATTACATAGTTATTACCATAATTATTATTTATTATTATTTAGTTAATTTTAGTTAATATCCTTTCTGTTTGTTTATTTAATTAATATTATCAATATCATCATTATTTATTTATTTTAATTCGTTAATTTTATTTTATATCTTTGTAAATTGTTTATTTATTTATTTATATTTTAATTATTTATTAATTAAATTAATTATTTGTTTATTAATTATTAATTTATTTATTATTATATTATTATTATTAGTTATTTCAATTTTTTTAGCTATTTTATCTATTTAATTATTTATTTGTTTTGTTTAATTGTTTATTTATTTATTTATTTATTATATATATATTACTTAATTCAATTATTTATTTATTTAAATATTTCCAATTATTTATATTTTGTTCATGTAGTTATTTCAATATTTAATTATTCATAGTTTTATTCATTATTTTACATATTTATTAATTCAACTTAATTGTTGTTTATTTCTATTTTTCGATCATAACTGTGCGCGCGCATGTAATTCCGTTTACTTTGGATTGCTTTCGCATCCTCCTTTTAAATCTATTGGTTGTTTGTAAAATAACGCGTTCTTACACTATGTAGTTGTAACAAATTGTTAACACATTCATTTTGCCCTGAAGATGCGCAATTAGCGCGAAAGCTTGGCTCAAAATAAAACGTGGAAGAAACAACTATTTGACTATATAATGATGCCCACGTACCAACCAATTTTAGATATTTTGTTCTTGTAACTCTTTCCGAGCTCAGTTAAATTCCTTGTAATTTTTTTTGTCTATCTAAGAGATTACCTGTTCTAAAAAAACGTTGAAATCAGATTAGGTCTTCTATTTTTGAATTCTATTTATATACCTAGTAACTAGATTATGTTTCATTAATTATTGTGTAAATGGGAAACTAAAAGGGAGTATAGAGTATTTGAAAAATTTAGTTAGCTTGAACTTGATGTTTCATCATGGATGGCTCAAATTCATTTTTTATTCCATTCTATACCCCTAAAGGACTAATACAACTAGTGTTGATTAAAGAGTGGTTGGAAGAGGTTTGAATGCTGTGCAATATTGTACCATGGGAGAGGAGCTCCCATATATAGTAGGTTGGTGATGATTGTCAGAATTTTCAAAAAATATCCTTAAAAGATAACAATGTCTTAAGAAAAAATATGTCAATCATCCCCACCCAGTGCCAAATGGGCCCCCAGGCTAGGGTAGTTTTTCTTGGTACCTGTGAAGACTTTTTCTGACGCATCTTGATATTTTAACATTAAGTTTTAAATTATTCAATTATAGAGAGTAACTTAATTAATTATTATCTTAATTATTATAAATATATGTAATCCAATTGTGTACAGTAAAATAACTGCATGAAAACATGTTTGTTTAATTTGTTTTAATACCAGGAAAGCAAAAAGACATTTTACTTTAATTTTTATTGTAGAAAGTCACACTGAGTGGTCTGTCACTAAAGGTGCAACTTTAAATTCATATTTTTGAAGAATAGAAAAGTGTAAACAAATTGCTGATAGAGCTAATTCCTAGCTTTGAATTAAAATAGAAACAAAGTCCAAAGAAGTGTGTATTAAATTATTTAAAAATTATAATAAAAATGTGAGGTGCTTATTACAAGTGACTTTTCTATACAGAACTCTATTTAATGCGCATTCTGCAGCCACAGATTACAATCATGAGGAGTTAGTAGTTAGTGTGAATTAGTATGATCAGTCCACACACACCAGGAATTCCCTATGGTAGTGTCGGTCTAATACAGATTAGCGAATAAAGTGTAGAGAGACAGGACCTCCAGTTTTACATCATTATCTGAGAGAACATGAAGATCTTACCATTTGTAGATGGAGAAACAAAGGCAGTAACTTCTCAATTATTTTAAGACCCTTAGTGCTGGTTTGGCAACAGGGATCTAGCCCATGACCTCTGGAACTGTAGTTCGATGGTCTACCTTACTGAGCTAACCAGTTGGCAGTCGGTATTTCAGTACTAAATCACATTTAACACTTCTACTGAACATCTACATGACTGCGTAACAATATCCATGCAGACATCACATAAGTGTAATTAGAGGTGGATCCAGGGGGCCGATGCCCCCTTTTGTGAAGACCTGAGTTATTTTCATAGACAGTACTTTTAATTTTTGATTGATAATCAGTAATTTTTTTATTAGCCCTCCTCCTTTCAAAATGTCTGGAGCCACCCCGGTTAATAATCTATTATTTCCATGAAAATATGCAAACAAAACTACTAAAATCTTATGAAATGTAATGACCCCAGTGAAAACATTGTCAGCATTATTACAAACTTTAAGTATTTGAATATAAATTCTATAGTGCAACTTCTTAATGTCCATATTTGAGCTTTCTGGAAGTTATGCTAACTAGTTCCATGGAATTTCCAAGAAAAGGAAACAAATGCTCTGTATAGACAAGTGCTTCATACATGGCACCTTTGGTCATCTTGGTAAAAGAATAGCTACAGTGATTTGATATCACAATAGATAGCTATTTTACCAGACTGTTTTTGAGTGCGATGATCAAACCCAATCTTGTATATAGTCAGGGGGAAAATATCCCTCATCTGTGAGTACAGGGAAGTTTAGATGGCAAGTTCCATACAAATGAATGACACACAGTTCTACAACCAGATAACTATTTTTATTTTTTGTGATCATAAAGATTATAAATCCAACTTAAGCAATTTATAACTTTAACTTTTTTTCCACTATGTCAGTCTCCAACACATCTCAATAAATTTCCGTGTTGGAGCTAGGCTTAAAAAAAACTTTGGTGTAGTCCAAGATATAGCTGAACTATATGCATATATGTCTATGGTAATAATATCCAATCTAACTCTCATAAGTGTTATTTAAAATGACAATTTTCACAAAGGATTCGGGCCATTTCAAAAACTTATGAAGGATGTGCAGCTAGGGCAAAAAAATTTCATACTAGAGTATGTATGAGGGCTTGGCTTTAATAATAGATATTTAAGGATATTAATATATAAATAAAATAAGTTTAAAAAATTCTTACATGAATTCTTATTTCCACCTAAACAAAAAAACAATCTATCAAACCATATATAGATGCAATAATGTGTACATGCTGGCTTAATCTAAACTAACTACTAACTTAAGTACCTAATTTGTGATAGCATAATCATTATACTTTGATTAGATTAAAGTAGTACTTCATATTTATTTCCTTTCTTTCCAAGGCCAACCAAGTGATTTATTTTATCTTTGACTTTCTTATACTCGTCCTTAGTAAAGTGTTTTTCTAGTATTGGGTCACGCAGACACATCAAGTTATCTGAATGACGAGCCAGGGTGAGAAGTGCAAATATGTATCCACTTGGTGATGCACCATCTAAAGCAACTGCACGGATTTGACTTACAAGCTGGTCTTCTATACCTAAAAAAGATAAAAACTATGTTAAAAGGAAAAATATAATTAGGACACGATAAAAAATATTACATCAGACAATGTGTCTGGGGTGGGTTGTACGAAGCCTGTATAAAGTTATCCACTGGGCAATGTGGATTTTACAATACATAGATTTTCTTTAGAATTTATCTGTTGGATAGGGATTTATCTTGTGGATAGCACTACCCATGTCGACTTTGCACAATAAATAATAATCAGTGTGGTACAGTCTGGATTGGTCAGATATAGGTCGACATATGACATCATCCCTCATGTTTTTTTGTTTTGTTTTTTTTTGCTTTCTTATCCCTCCCCCACTTTCCTATGTATCCTTTCCATGCAATTCTATCCTCTTCCATGTGTGATGTACAGTAAGAAACAACTTAAAACCAAAAGGTTATCCATGCAAGCTCTTAATTAATTGCTGCTATACGTAATTAAGTTAAAATTAATTACCTGGTTTCAAGGTTGGATATTTGCGACCAATCAACTTTTCCTTTTTATCAAGAACTCCCAGTTCTACTAAACTATCCAGCGTAATCGTGGAACAGTAATGCCTGGCCATCATATGACTAATGTCGTGATATATCCAGTCTTTTACTTTATCTGGGCTGTCAGGATGCTTATGGTGATGTTCTAGAATTTTATTAAAAAGTGCATCGTCCAGGTATGTGTCTGTTGGTTTGTCATCAAGTACCTGATAAGTTTAAATATAGAGAAGTGAAGTTGGTGAGTACAGAAAAATTTTATCCTAGCCTATTGCCTGATTAACCCAAAACATACTTTTCTTAGAGTTGCACCCCATCCAGATTTACCCATTTTGAAGCTGTCAGTAAAACCCCTGCATTCCAAACAGAAAAGAAAAAAGTGTCCTGTTTGGAGTATGTACTGTAAGTTCCAGTTTACCGTTTTTTAGCTGAGATTACTTTTACAAGAGATCCAGCCAAAACTTTAGTTTTGAACCAAACATATTGTTGATCCGTATAAAGAAAATTCTGATACATTGAGGGTGTTGTATACAAAGGGATTTCTCTGTATGGGCTAAGTCCAGGAACAAACCTTTTTCCACATGAAATAGTTGCCCGGGGGGGGCAGGGGGTAACGATCGGGAATGCTTGTCGTATCTTTTAGGGGTAAAAATCAGCGATTTGGTATCTTTTAGGGTTTAAAATATGAAATTTTCCCAAATTGTCACTTTTTGGTATCTTTTAGGGGTTGAATAGCTCTGAAACTCGTGATTTTGGTATCTTTTAGGGATGAAATTTGCGAAGCCACACCCTTTTAAAAAACGTCATGAATCTTTTAGGGGTATTTTTGAAAAATTCTGACGAGCATCCCCAATCGTTTATCCCCGGAGTCCCCCCCCCCCCGGGAATAGTTGCTACTTTTATATATTGAGGGAAATCATTTATTACTCCTATATCACCCTAATTGACAATAGATATATATAGCAATTTCAAATAACATTGTCATCACCAAAAGGCAATAGGTCATCCCAAGACCACTAGGAATGATGGGTAAAGGTCATGACAAAATCTTGGACAATCACTTCTGTGAACAACAGCAACTTTAATATCTAGCCTGCATTTGCAGAATGGCTAATGACTCTCTGCAAAAGCACTGATCTTATTTGCAGAAAAATACAAGGAAAAGGACTATGGAACAAAGTTGAACGATCACTTGACATTGATAGACAGCAGGCAATAAGGATGATGATGAGGAAGGATGACTTCAGGCAATTCCTTGTAGTTCGCCTGAAGGAAGAGCGCCCAGGGGCTGCAGTGTGGCTGAATGGAAAGCATGATGATGATAAATATTGACCTTTCAATCTATGGATTGATCAGAAAGCAAATCAAGTCATAACTACATGGCAAGAATTTCGTGTCAACTGTTGCAATAACTATATGACAGCAAATGTTTATACCCATAATTCCTAGTAGTCTTCGAATGACCTATATATTATTGCCTTTTTGTGAAGACAACGTTTATTTGAAATAGCTATATATATACATTACTCCAGGAAGAGGGAGTTTTGTATCTGGAGCATGTGATAAAATAATGATATATCAATCCTTCGAGAAGATGCTTTGTGGAATAAAAGCTAGACTGATTCGATAAATTCCTGTGAAAATCAACAGTTCTAATTGAAGTAGTTTCTTGGCGTATTTCTTAGTTTGGGAGAGGACTGATCAACTCCCAAATACATGTGATCTGCTAAACATATCTCCATTGCATTTTCTGAGTTTACTGTCACAGTGTATCTTTTTTCTTATCAACCCAAGTTGGGCATTAATATTGTGTCATAGACAAAGGATAAATTGTAACTCTTCCATTAAAGATGTCGAGATAAACAATTGCGTGACATGCACACTGAGAATGCCCGTGTTTTAATCACCCGCATGAACTTATGATGTACCTCCCGCTTGGGTTTTGGCGGCGTCCTTGCTTCGTTTTCTAAAGCTAGTCGATCGATGGTCGCTTTGCAGAAAACTTTCCTAACTTTGTATAGTAAAGTTTCTACGGCTATAAAAGTAAAAAATACCTCGTATTAACAGTCAATGGCAAGTAAAGATTGTACTATTTTTAAGAAGTACTTTGAGTACCTTGAGACGAATGTTATCATATTTCACGCCAAGAACGGAGCTTGGTTCAATTACTACATCAACTTTACCCAACACTACCAGATCAATAATCACTGCTGCAGCGGCTCCACCATTGGACTCTGCACAACTTTGCCTTCCATCAACGTCACCACTGTCCGGATTTTGCCACAATAAGCAATACGCTTGAGAAAGAGTCAGCTTTTCACTTCGACAGTGATCTTTGTTGAAGTCAGCAGATTCGACTATTTCTCGTACTGCTTTAGCCATTTTTGCTGCTGTATCATCTAGTGTGTACATATATGCTGATGCAGCTCCAGAACCAGCAGCTCCACCAGCGGCCATCGTGATATAATAATAGTATTTCGCTTAGAAATCACAATATAGATCTAGCTTCGCTGCGCTTTGTAACTTTGAGTTATGGTGGCTGATGCTTGGCTGATGTTTATATTTGGATTTTGCGCTGCGCACTGATTGGTCGATACATCAGGAACCCCTAGATTGTACAGTAACATTACCCGCGAGCTTCTAGCAGTTCTAGGACTTCTAGGCTCAAAAAAGATGGTCTAAGGCCACGTCCATACTAACCCGGATAAATTTGAAATAGCAACTTGCTTTATCCGGTTCGGCCTTCTGTCCACACTAAAACGCATGAATCCGAAACAATTTTATGCAAATACTATTGTTTGATTAGACATTTTTGTCACGGTTTCGAACAAAAGTTGCGTTTTCAAATTTATCCAGCATAATTAAAAAATATGGACACGCATAGATTATGACCTGCCGATCTTGCCTTTGTACATGCAATGGTGTATCCAAAGGGGGACGCGAGGGGACTCCAAATCCTCACTTTTTGGTTACTTTTAAGGTTTGAAAAAGAAACTAGCACGTCTGTTCGTAGCACTGAAACTCATGACTTTAGTATCTTTAAGGGATCGGATGAAAATTTGTGATGCCATGCCTTTTTGAAAGACATCCGGTATCTTTTAGCTCGGGTATCTTTTTTAAATTCCGACGATCATCCCCGATCGTTTATCCCCGGACTACCACCATCACCATGTTCGTCTGGGGCCGGTTGCACGAAGCTTGAATAAAGTTATCCACTCCATAGGATTTCTTTAGAATTTATCCGCTGGATAGCGATTTATCCGGTAGATAGCGCTATTCAGGCTTCGTGCAACCGTGCCTTGTGTGAGAGGTCACGAGTTCGGTTCCATAATTCCCATTCGCGCTTTGAATGAAAATAAGGCCATCGCTCAATTATTCCCGTTTTTAGTCATTGATATAGGAAAAATCTGACCTAACAGCTATGTTGTTTAAGTGATCATTACTAAATTTCTCCACGGAGGTTCCAAATAGCATCAGGATGAGCAACGGAAGGTTTCACTGACTTAAAATGTAGAAACCATCCAATTTTGTGATTTTACCTTTCATAAAAAGGACTGTATAGAGATTTATTTATTTTTATAATTGGTAGCCCTCGATCACCATAGAGGTTTATGAAAAGAGTAGGTAAACGAACTGGCCTACACAGGCCCTAAATCTACTTTTTGACTGTTAAAAATGCTCACATGTTTTAAACCACGTGATCACGTGATATGTATTTATGTCAATTTTAAAGTTTTTCATAATTGTAATGGGCATCATGTCTTCCAATGCCTGTCAAGTGGTTTATTTTCTCTTTGACTTTCTTATACTCGTCCTTAGTAAAGTGTTTTTCTAGTATTGGGTCACGCAGACACATCAAGTTATCTGAATGACGAGCCAGCGTGAGAAGTGCGAATATGTATCCACTTGGTGATGCACCATCTAAAGCAACTGCACGGATTTGACTTACAAGCTGGTCTTCAATCCTTGAAAGGAAAACGGTAGCAGTGTTGTTATAAAAAAAAAACTAATTGACAAGTCACGAAATGTCAAGTAAAATAACGTACCAGCCGAAAATTTGTACAGGCGCAGATCCAGAAATTTTGAATGGGGTGGGGGCACTAATCAAACAAAATAACCAGAAATTTTTAAAAGGGGGGAGGCCACTAATAAAAAATTACTGATTATCAATCAAGAATTACAAAAACTATCTATAAAAATATATGAAAAGGGGGAGCACCGGCCTCCCATGCACCCCTTGGATCTTGAAGCTGTTAAACCATGCATGATCCAGTGGCTAGTGCATGCATGATGCTTCAATTTTCTTTCTTATTCTTAGCTCTTCCTTCTAGAAAATGTTCTCAATGTTAATTGCCTGTCATCCTGCATTTCCAACTCAATCCATGGTAAGTTTTGAGGGACTAATCAGGACAATATAATATAACATTTTCAGGCACACATCCTTGTTCTGTCTCCTGCAAACTTCGCCAACTACAAGCATTTTGTACATTGTACATCCCCTCAATATCATCTCATGCTAAGACACGGTCAGCCTTAGCTACCTGACCTACCTGGATTCAAGGTTGGGTATTTGTAGCCAAAGAATTTTTCTTTTTTGTCAAGTACTCCAAGTTTTACTAAACTATCCAATGTTATCGTGGAGCAGAAATGCCTGGCCTGCAAATGACTAATGTCGTGATATATCCAGTCTTTCACTTTATCAGGGCTGTTGGGATGCTTACGGTGATGTTCTAGAACCTTATTAAAAAGAGCATCGTCCAGGTAAGTGCCTGTTGGCTTGTCATCAATCACCTGATATAAACATAAGCGAAATGTTAATTATAGCAGCAGTTCGGCATGCAATGCATTGCTATGTCTTTCAAATGTTTAGAGCTATAGCGGCTCAATTCTTCGTACGCTTTGATGGCACTTCGTGAATGCTCTTACTAAACGACAGGTGCACGCGCGCGTTACATGTAAATGTCGTAGCATTTTAAGCCATTGTGCTTCAAAGTGTGTCTTTTATTTTGGACAAGGCTGAATTGTGGGCTGAAGCAGATGTAACCAAAATTGCGCGTCTTTACGTGACTGATAGTAGTGTGAGGACAATGGTATAAACTACCCGTGCCATGAACCTTGGATAGAAAAGTATGTCAATGTAATAATTAGTGACGCATTTTCTTAGGATATTGCGTGACGACGGAAAACTGCACGGTAAATCTGAAGGGACAATGTTACGTCAAGTGTGTCTCATTGCATCTAAATCAACAGCACTATTTCAAGATTTTACCACGTACGATAAGCTGCAAAGCTTTTACCTTCAACATTATTTGCTTAATAATAGATCCCTCGGGAACCCAGTAGTCTGTCTGTCTTCCGGTTAGTTATTGGCAGTTTCAAGTAGATGGTTGTAGGTTGTAATGACTTGCGTGTTAGATTTTGTGTTTTGTAACCACTGCAAGTACCGACGTCTCGAATAAATGACAAAAGTAAAGATCGATTCGGTGAGAATCAAACATCAGGTTGATATATACTTCCGTAACTATTTCATGAATTAACTTTATAATATTCTCACCATAGACACCATAGGCTTTTTTCAAAAATCGCGAAATTTATTATTCGCTAAATATAAGATTAGCACTCGCTAAATATAGGACATAGGAAATTAAATTGTTATAACATCAAAACGTTTTTTTTTTTTTTTTTTTTTTTTTGAGGCTAGGTCAAATCTACCTTTTTATTATAGATTTTTTTTAAATCTATTCCGGACTCCAATATTTTGATTTCCTCTCAAATCACAGTTTTACTAAGTTTGTTTGTTACCTTCAGAATTATATTATCATATTTTACGCCAAGAACTGAGCTTGTTTCAATTACTACATCAACTTTCCCCAACACTACCAGATCAATAATCACTGATGCAGCGGCTCCACCATTGGACTCTGCACAACTTTGCCTTCCATCAACGTCACCACTGTCCGGGTTTTGCCACAATAAGCAATACGCTTGAGAAAGAGTGAGATTTTCACTTCGACATTCAACTTCATCAAAGTCGGGAGACTCTGCTATTTCTCGCACTGCTCTCGCCATTTTTGTTGCCGTAGAGTCTAGTGTGTAGAGAGAAGCTGAAACTGTAGACGCTCCAGCGGCACCACCAGCAGCCATAGTGTTTTAGAATTAATAGTATTTCGATAAGAAACTGAACCTGAATGGAATAACTATCAGTAATCCGTATGCAACACTGTGACTAAAATTAGACACGGCGCCACACGTACAATATAATGCTGGATCCTAATTGGCTAAAATAAAATGTTTTTCATTGACTGCATTTTTCACCTTTATGTTTCCACGGCAGGTTGTCTCCTTCGCAACCCCTGTTTACATCGTTGACTGCTCGTACAGCGTAACGAGACTAAAAACACAGGCTATGAGGTAGACAACACCAGTATATGCAGCCCCAGGGAGACTGACATGAACCGTTCTATTACGACATAACTACATTCTATTTTATACTATTCTCAGCCATTTTCCCATTTCAGTCATTATGTTCCATTCCATTCCTATCTAACATCGTTCTATCTTTACGCTATTCATGCGTTCTAGTTTTATACTGTTTTGTACTGTTCTATATTGTTGAATGCTGATTTGGCTCAGTTCTGTTATGTTCTCTTTTCTTTTCTTCTATTCCTCTGCTTTTTTTCTTTTCTTCTGTGCTCTCTGGCGTTGCCTGTTAGGGATTAGTAATTTATCTCGTTCAGTTTTTCTTTCTCTTATTTTGATTTTGTACGTTCCCACCTCTTCCTTTCTTTTCTTCTTTTTCTTCTTCAACACTTCATTCTAATTGTTTAAATGTCCTTTGGCAGTCGCCGGATCCCGATTCCTGTCACGCCATCCGTACAATGTCACAACGGTCACACTTCACTGAAATTAGGTTATGTTTTCGCGCGTTTGTAAATGTTCGGTTCCCAAACAAATTTGATGACCAATATTTTTATCACAAAACTCTCAATTTTTAGCTTATGATTTCTAATTTATTTATCTTTTTCGGAGTGTTAGTGGAAGATAAGTGATAATCAATATAAGCTCATCACATTTCGAAGTTGTCATAAAACCATTGATGCGTGTCGTAATGATTGACATCTGTAAATGCTCTTGAACGATTGGATTCTACTAGGATCGTAAAAACAGTGTAGGGTTCCACATATTTGTTGAGATGGAGGAATTTTGACCTCTTCCTCGCCAATTTAACAAGATATTACCAAGAGTAAAGCTTGCTTTCAAGCATGGCAAAGTGGGATTCTAGAAATCTCGAAATTCGCAGCAAATCTGTTGAACAGACTCTCATTCCTTTAGTGACTCAGGTATTGGTCGACATCTTCAACACAAAACAGTGAATTTCTGTCGAATAATTCACACTGTTCTACAACTGTTTGCTTTGTTTTTCACCTTCTCTTAAACATACTATGTTTTTGGAAGAACACATTTTATAGATTTTAAACTTTTCAAGTTGTTTGATATTGTATTTTCTTTTTCTTTAGATAACTACGTTAGTAAACCATAAAGACCGTTGCAAGCGTTCCGAGAAGGGACGGCAAGCCATACGAGAAGTTGGAGAAACTGTCAAAAATGCCGTACTCAAATTTGTCACAGTCGGGGAACAAATAGCTCGCGAAAATGAGGATGTTGCCGCCGAAATGCAGGAAGCCTGCGAAGAAGCAAGAAAGGCCGGAGAGGTGATCTCTCGTTTGACCTCGGCATCATCTATGGCTGCTAGTGATGAGGATGGTGTCCCATTTGAAAAGACCGCAATGGTTCGAGGAGCCAGGTCGTTATTGTCTGCAGTTACTAGAGTTCTTATTATTGCTGATTCAGTTGTTGTAAAAAGACTACTACGTGTTGTTCAAAAGGTAAGATAAAACTTGGGTTTCATAGAAGCGAGCTGACTGAAACCCATTGATTGACAACTTTCTGCACGATTTTCGCGCGTATTTGCTTCATAATCCAGGACTTTCAAGAGTTTAAACTAAAGCAATATTTTTATCTTGAGTATCCTCTTTAATCACGTATTATCTTGAGTTTGCTTGTCTGGAGTACTAATTTGAGGTTTTCGAATGAACCCAAATTTAACCACGAAATTAACTAGACTGGTGATAAGTTGTCGCTCATACGCTTCTGCAAGCTTTATATTTTGCAATCTTCTAGAATTTTTCGCGAATTAGCGGGATATTAGCTTACATTTGTTCTTAGACTGTTGATTTTCATTCTTTTCATTTGAGTTTAAGCTGTAAATATAACCTGTCAAATTGTGCGCTGTTGCTATAGAAAGCTCATTATAAAAACTACCAAAACTTGTAATTTTTTAAGAATATTACAATGAAGTCTACAGAAAACAAGATGTTTGTTTTTACTCTTGAATTTTAGGTTGCAATATGACAAATAAGCTTTGTACGAAATGTATATTTGATTACAAATTATAACATATTCTATTTTATGTTACTATAAAGATAATTTATTAGCAAGTCATATTTGGTCTGTTTACTTTGAGTTAACTTATTTGCTATCGTTATATCATGCCTTGACAAGTTGTCTTTGTGTATAGCTTTTCTATCTTAATTTATTAAGTGAAGTTAAAACTTTTTAAACGTGTTTTTGTGAAGCGTTATCTTTCAAAAAAGTATAAATGATATTTTGCAATATCTCATAAAATATCTTTAAGATGTGGAAAAGTCCATATTTTATTTAATCCAGAAAGTTTCCAAAAAACAACTCTAAATTATTTATATCCGCACTGCCGAATATCATACATTATTTAAATTTGTTTTTTCCTAAAAAAACAGTTGAAAACCCTTATTTCTTCATTTGGTGAAATGTTTATGTTGGCAAAATACCACTGAATGATGAAATAGCTCAGACATTTGTACAATTACTATTAGTCAATCAACTAACACATTCATTATTCAAACTGTTACATTGGAACAAAAAACACAATATGGTATTTTCTTCACGAAAAAGTGTTTCACTAATTTTTTCCACTTATCATACAAATCAACATTTCTATGATATCCAGGGCTTCTATCAGATTGAAATGTCCTAATTACTTTGTGGTTGCTTTGAATAATTCATAGTAGATATGACATACTTATATGTTTTCAGGTTATATGGCTGGTCACGTTGCTATAAATGACATTTTTACCTAAAAAACATCTATTTTTTATGATTTTATTTTGATTTTGTGATGTAAGATTTCTTTTACCATGTTTTGATGACTCTGGGTTGAAGAACAAATTTTGATAATATTGCATTTTCCCTTTTTTCATGATTTGTGATGTAAGATTTCTATTTCCATGTTTTCATGACTTGGTCAAAGTACAAATTTTCATGACGATTCTCTTTTTATGATTTTGTGATAAGATCTCTTTTTCTAATATTTTCATGACTCTAGGTTGAAGTACACATTTGGTAATAACTGTTCTTAACACTTAATCTTGAGTAAATTGAGATCACAGCTTGGACCAAATGAGTCAATTTGTAATCACTTCCTTTGCTGAAAGACCATAATTATTGTGTTAGGAGATTACATGAATGAAAAAGTAACCCACACAGTATGAAAATGCATATCAAAATGTGCTGTATTGTGAATGATGGTAGATAGCACACAATGCATATTTTGAACAATAATTGTATGAATGAAAAGCTAAAGAATTAAATATTGTGAATCATTGTCAGCCACTTTGTCCTCTTGGACTTCCTTCTTTCAAACAAGCTCATGCCATTTTGTCCTTCCTCTTAGCCCAGTATACCCCACATAATCTTCTTGGACTTTCTTTTTTATACCAAACCTGCAATTTCTTTCTCTAAGCACTGTTATACCAGAAATATGTTAAAGATCTTTCTGGATGTGCACTTGAGACATTAATATTTTCCAGTTATGTTATTTTACAGTTTGCAGGTGGACTGTTTTGTAACTGACTTTTTGAAATCTGCGTATTATTCTGAAAAGCTCTGTCATGCAAAACAGACAAAATCAGATGAAACTGCTTTTTATTAAATCCATTTTTTTGTGGTCATCAATATTTAAAAATGCTCATGAATGTAATTCCTGATCTATATCATAGTTGATAAAAAGTTCACCATTTTCGTGAATTATCCAAATAGAAAATGTCCTCTACTATATCTGCCCATACAAGTTGATATTATAATAATTATCTATTATTCTAATTTAAGACTTATTGATATTGTAGGGATTTACCTGACTTGATGAACTAAATGTTATTACTTTGAGAAATATTTTAAAAATCTCACATGACTGATAAATATATATTGTTTTCTTGATTGTCTCTGTCATTCATTCATTCATTCATTCATTCATTCATTCATTCATTCGTTCATTTATTCATTCATTCATTCATTCATTCATTCTTTCATTTATTCATTCATTCATTCATTCAAGAATATACAACTATTTTGTAATTGTCAGAGGAAAGTAGGAAAAAGCATGAAAGAAAAGAATTGTGGGTAAAAGTTGTAAATCCTTATGTAAATTTATTGCTGCTTGATTCTTAGTTCTATCAATAATCCATGATTTCTTTTTCTTGTGCTATTGCCTTTCTTTTTGTTCGCGTTTGAAATAGATGTATTCACTCATGTCATTTGTAACCATATCACCTAGAAACTATTGCAAAACTGATAAAAGATAGGTGTTTCTATATACACACACAAAAATAAACAAAATAATTAAGGTTTGAAGTGTGAAGTGCACTTCACAGACTCTTTACATTTGAAGTACCTACCTCTTGTGGTTCACAAAAACACTTTTTCCTTATTTCCTCACACACGAAAACTGGCATCAGATACCTTTCAAATCAATTTTGAAAAAATGTAGTCATTAGAAATTAAAGTAAATATTTCATTGTAACTTCTTCTTTGTGTGAATGTGTGTGTATTTTTTGAAAGCTTAATCATACTATATATCCTTTCTTTTTCTGTGTGTGTACTTGATGAATGATTTTTTTCCTGCCTGAAGGGTTATAATAATTGAAGCTGGCAATTTTCCCTTGGGTATTATATTAATGATGATGAAGACTACCACAGAACTCAGGGGGTACTCCCTTCAGATCTGGGTAGGGGTGTTCCGCTGGGATCTTGTAGGGGTTACCCTGTTTATGACAAAAAATACCTAACTTCCATACCTGGTTTATGACAAATTACAATTGTTTACAAACATTATATGATTTGTATAAATATAACAATCCAGACGCACATGCTGCTCTTATCTTTTTGTAAAGTCAACAATCTTATTTCTGCCAATTTCCTGAATGCGAAATAATTTTTCTCATTTTTTGGACCCTGAGTATGACAGGAAGTTTGGATTAAATCGGAAATAGAGCCCCCCCCCCTGGGCACGGAAGCCTCAAGACTTCTATTATTGGGTCCAACATTTCCATGTTTTATTGTTCTTTTTTTTAGGTTGATGAAAGGCTAGAAAAACTAGAGACTGTAAACTCCTTCACAGAATTTGTGCAAATATTTAGTCAATTTGGGGCAGAGATGGTTGAGCTTGCCCACATATCTGGTGATAGACAAAATGTATGTATTATATACTATAGACACTTGATTGATAAAGGTGATAATTGCTCAACTCTAAGGGTGACCTTTTAAGATGATTAGCTTAGAATAAAACTGCCTTGTGCATGCAACAATATATAAGCGAGAAAACAGGCTGCTTCATGTCCAGTTAATAAAAACTAAAGTAGTTCAATTTTGTCTACATTTTTTGCATTTTGTTGTGGATTGATTTGATTATTGATTTTGCTATTGAGGTTAGAGTGGATAAGAATAACATGCGTAGAATGAATTTGTGATAATTATGAAATGAGCAAAATAATTAAAAGAATATATTAAGGCATCAGGGGACCCTAAAAATCGATATCCACAAAACGCCTTATAGAGAGCGAAATATTATAGTTGCTACTACATAAGTATACATTTTCTTGAAGCTGAATAAATGGAGATTACAATGGTATAAAAATTATTTTGATTATATTAATTCTTATTTTATAGATATAAGTGTTTAGTGATTTTCAACTGCCTCTTTTCTCAAGGGTTCCAGGAACACAGGCTTTCAATCGATTGTGTTGAAATTTTGCATCGATGTAGCTTTACATGTCGAAACAAAAACAGTGTCTCAGTTTTTTGATATATTGCCGCGTTTGTGAATTATTACCGATTTACTCTCAAAAAAGCTAAAAATGATGATTTTCAACTTTGAAAACAAATATTTTTGCAAAGAAAGCATTAATAAAAAAATGAGACCCGATTTTTGAGTTCATTCTTTCCTCTAAACGATAATGCAATTTGTTAGTTTGTGCAAAGTAATCCTGTGTTCCTGGAACTCCACGAAAAGGGGTGGACAAAAATCATATCACACCAACTTAAAAATAATCAATAGATCGCATCATAACAATTTTTAAACCATTGTAATCTCCATTTATTCAGCTTCAAGAAAATATATACTTTTATAGTAGTAACTATAATAGTTTGCTCACTATAAGACATTTTCAATCATCGGTTTTTAAGGTCCCGTGATACCCCTAAACAAATAGAGAAATTTCAGCAAATGCAAGTTTAAAAAATGGCAACTGCATCAGTCATGTGATAATTAAAAATAGATCATTGAATGACTGAATTATAATGTAAGTAATAATGAAGTAAATAATGCCTATGTATTATATTTGATAGTTTGGTTTGTATTTCCTTTCTTCTTTGAAGGACCTCAAAGATGATGTGCTAAGAGCAGAGATGTGCTGTGCACGCTCCATCTTAGAAAAGTCAACAATGATGCTTTTAACAACTTCAAAGGTATAAATAATGACACCTGGGTATTTGTAAAAGCTTATTTTTTGACAAATAAAAACAGCCTTTAATTTTGGTGACTTTCAACTGTTTATTGTCAATATTTTCATTGATGCTTTGATGTTTTGCTCAAGGAAACATATATATTTATATTACATTCATTTGTAAGCTAAACCATAATTCATGAATACAAATAACCTGATTGACTGAAGCATGCAAGTAAAGCTTGACCTTTCAGAGAATTACAAGAGGCTATTTTTGTCTTTGTAACAAATATATATGGTTGTGTATTTATATACAATATGAATATTAGATCTGTATGAGGATTTAAAACAGCAAGGTGCAAGCGAGCTGTTTTAAACCTCATACAGGTTTGACATGAATATCATATATTATTTATGTCTATTTTAGTATTAAAATTTTGAAATTAGATGTAATTTGGCCAAGATCTTTCAAGTTGAACCTTGCAAATCAGGACGAATTGTTATCAGATTTAGAGATGCCTTCATAGTTGTGATTTTGCATTGTTCCTGTATTGTTCTAGATCATGCATTATTAATGAATTTGATAATTGATATATTGAATAATACACCATAAATGTTATGGCGTGTGTGGTTGATAAGCTGTGCTATTTATAATGTGTTTGTGTCTATAAATTGGTGTTTCAATCTTTATTAGACCTGTCTACGGCACCCAGGATCCATGGTTGCTAAATCCAACAGAGATGGAGTATTTAAGAGAATGAAAGAAGCCATAGGGATAATAAAAGATGTAACAGAAGATAAATGTAAAGCTAAAGTTGCCAAGGAGCCATGTTTAGCAATGGATATTAAACAATTTGAGGTATGTTTAATTTTATGATTATTAGATTTTCTTAGAATTATTATTGAATTGGTTTTGCCTGAATTCACTTGACTTTTATAAAGCATGGTTCAAGTGCCGCTAGATGTTAAGTAGGCATCCACTAGGTATGTGATCACAAATGAAACGGATGTTGGACCTGCCCCCATCTCAGTTTAGATCTTTTTTTTTTTTCAATTAGTATATTAAGACACTTAAATGTTGATGACACCTTTTTGACAATGATGATGACTACGGCACAGGCAGTTGAGATGTCAGTCACACCAAACAGTTCTTGTAGGGACTACTTCCACCCGGAAGATCATGATAATATTGTTACTTTGACAAATATTGATTTGTTAAACATAAATATTAATAATGTTCACTTCTATTTTTCTCAGAATTCATTAGAAACATTTCGTAAAAGTACCCCTGAAGAGACAGAAGCCAAAGTCAATTTTCAAAAAGGCCTTGAAAAGATCATTCTGGATGTACAACCATTTATTGATTCTACACATACTAGAAAAGAAAAAAGAGAAAATATCATTGCTTTGTGTGAAAATGCACAAGATATAATGAAAGATATTATTGAAAGACATACTGAAAATGAGGTGAGTTACTTATAGAAAGTTTAAGAGAAAAATATAATAATTTATGCCCTTGGGGAGGACTTGACCCCACGTCTTGGATATTTCTAGTCCAATGTGTTAACCACTACATCACAAGAACAACCATGCTGGGAACGCAGCTGAATTGTGAAGTGTAAGGCAACTGTGAGCATCCCAGAGCGATATTTTACTCTATAGATAAGTTACTTATTAAAGAGCAAACAATGATGTTAAAGTCAACTCTGTACAATTTTATTAATTTGCACTAGTTTTTTTCAAAATGTGACCCTCCATAGGAGAACAGTGAAAAAGGTGATCGCACGCACACGGTGAATTTTTAGCACGTTCGCTTGTAAAGCAACGCACGCGATTATGCGCATAAAGTTACCTCATTAAGCTATCGTGCTATTTCTATTGTTTTTTATTTGTTTTAATGTTTACTTTCTTTAGTGAGAGTTAGCACGGAGTTTCTTTTCTTTTTTAACACGATAAAAGTTTTGCGTGCTAACTTAGCACGTTAAATTAAATCCACGATGAGACTAACATGGTACATACCGCGCTCAGTTTATAATCAGAATTGTCTTTATACATTCTAAGCACTATTGACGATCAGATGACCATGCAGATTTTAGAAGATAAACGTTGATGTGTTCTAGGTGTCGATAATATGCGATGCCGGTGTATAATATGACATCCGATCATTTGCCATCAGAATTTAACTTCATGTAACTTTAGAAAGAACTTAAGAAAACATTTATTGATCGCCATTTGTCTTACCTTTAAGTATCCTGTCAAGATGTCTTGTTCAAAATTTTCGATTAATTTCAAAAAATACCCAGTAACCATGCAAACAAACCCAATCACAAACAAGGAACGTACGCACGATAGTTTAACTAGCGTTTGTTGTTCGATAATTCAGTAAACGTATAGTAAGAAATGCGTATAAAATAAGAAAAACATGCATCAAAACCAACACTGAATACCTCTTCGTTTAAATACCTGACTTTATTTTAAAAAGAGAGGCGATAAAGACACATAACCTTGCTAAAAAACCGCATACACTCGTGATACATTTGACAGGACGCCATCTTGTTTGAAGCACGTTGTTACACCAGTCTCTCTCTTCTCGAACTCACGGAACTGTTCAAAATGGCGCCCGCTCGATGTTTTCTGTTAGAAATCTGTCAATTTTTGCTCTATTTTAACTGAAATTGAAAGTGTTAGTGTTAAACACTGATGGAAAAAAGGTCGACTTTTACATACTGGTGCCAAAAATGTAATCTTCTCGATTGTTGTGATCGAAATACCACTGTCAGTAGAAGTCAATTTGTTTATGTTACTTTTTCGAAAAACCGATATTTCACGATATTGGAACTTTAATTGTTATACTGTGAAATATACTTTAGCATGCTTCGGTGTTATCACTTGAATTCTTTTTACTGCTCAAAATAGTCGGGGGGAAAACATGATGAAATAGCTGCTTAACATTGCCCATTTTCGATTCGAAGTTTTGAGTTTCTACGGACCGAGGCGCGGACAGTCCGAAAATGTCACATTTTCTTAATATTAAACCGATCATTGTACCGTAGAATGCTGTTCTTTTTATGATCACAGTAACTGATGATTGGTAAGTTTATGATGATGGCTATTCAAAATCATTTAGAAGCACGTTCATAATTATGAACTCGATAGGTTAATACGATACATGAACACGATACTGATCACACATTGGTGTTATTGCACGTTCTTTTGTTTCTTTGGGTAAATACTATCGTGCGATAATTAGGTCATTTTAGCATGCAATATCGTGCTATCTACCGCGCCTATTGTTCTATCGTGCTAAAACACCGTGTGCGTGCGATCACCTTTTTCACTGTTTTCCTATGGAGGGTCACAAATGTTCAAAGTTATTACATATAATTTGAAAAAAAACCTCGTACATAATAATTCCAAAATGAACACATCACAGGCTGCCAGTCTATGGTTATAAAAAGCCCCAGAAAAAGACTGCAGGTGGTTTTAAACTACTTTTAAACAAGCTGTGGAACGTGAAACAGCAATTTTAAAAGCCTTACAGCCAAATTCGTTGTATCGTGACCCGCCGTTTTAAAACTGTTTTGATTTGGTCTTTTCTGAACTGTCAATCAAATTCAAAGGCGGAGTTTATTTTAGATTAACCTATGACAGAACATGTTAGGGCAATCTCCGCCCTGTGAAAATGATTGATAGTTCAGAAAAGACCAAAATGAAAACAAAGTTTTGAAACGGTGGGTCGCGATACAACGAATTTGGCTGTAATAGTGGAAGAACTACAATGATCTGTTACTTGTACCACAAAAAAGAGTTTGCCAGTGCAACTAGCAGCCGTGGACAGCTGTTTCACTTTTTTAATATTAAGACTAATGATAATAATTGTGATGTTTGTTAGGTACCAGCTAAAAGAAGTAGCAGTGCTGATTCACTAGACCTTGCATTACAAAGAATATTTAGAATATCTAGAGATTTAAAACATGAAGTAAGTAGATATGGTTACTCATTTGAATGACTGAGCTGGCACCCTGAACTGCCCTGCTTGAGGATGGCTGCCAACTGGGGACTCTGATGACAATCACATAACTACCTCTATCATAGCCTCATGTTTGTGATTTTTTGATAATATTATTTAGCCTCCAATGTACTCTCTGTGTTGTCATGCAAAAGTTCATGAAACGGAACTATTGAGGACCAAAAACATTGTCCATTATAGAGAGAATTCTGGTAAACTGAGGGTCTGATATAGAGGGGATTCACTGTATTGACACTTAGCCTGAGCAATGAAAACCATAAAACTGAACTATTGAGGACCAAAAACATTGTCCATTATAGAGAGAATTCTGGTAAACTGAGGGTCTGGTATAGAGGGGTTTTACTGTATTGATGCTTAGCCTGAGCAATGAAGACCATGAAACTGTGTTGTTTGTCTAACTATGATTAACCTTGTTATGTATGATATTCAGGTTCATCAGGTAGCTATGGATCAAGTATTTGAGACTTTTTCACACCAAGGGCACAAGAAATCTCTGCCAGCATTACGACATGCAGCAGCCACTGGTGATCACAATAATTTAGAACAAGCTGCTGCTGCATTCTTACAGGATGGAAAAAGACTTGAAGAGGTATTCCATCTCTCTGCTAATGGTTAGATAACACCACTATTATAGCTTTCTTTTGGGGTTCCTTTTCAACTTTGGGCCTCCTTTGGAGGAGTCATGTATCTTCACACTATTGCAAAAATTGCAAGTGCTGTTCATTCATGCAGCCAGGAGGAAATACAACTATTTTGATTATTATGTAGAAGACTTGCACTGCTGCTAAATTTGTATTGAGAGTATATTCTAGACAATTATTTTTGCCTAACTGTGTTTCATGAAAACTAATTCAAAGCTTTTTTCCCCTTTTCTTCACTTGACTTCAGCATCTTTCTGACTCATGACATGTCCAATACAAGTCAAAAATAAGTTGAAAACCTAATAGTTTCATTACTTTTTTCATGTAATTCATTATTTTGTGTGTTGTGTATGCAGGTATCTAAAGTAACAAGAAATATGTGTACTAGTGAAGCAGTATCAATCACAGCAAGAAATATCGAAGAAAACATAAAGACTCTTTGTCCACAGGTAGGAATCAGTTGTGGCAACAGAGATAACATGCCCCCCCTCTTTTGACCAGTAACATCTACTTTTTTGATAAATTTGTTTTCAGCATGCATTCAACTTTTACGATCTCAGTCACCCATTTTAATGTTCCAGAATCCTTGGATCAAGAAGCACATCAAAAAATGGATGTTTTTATCTATATCTGTTGTTGTTAATGTAGGTTGTTGCTGCAGCACGTACATTATCTTCCCATCCTGTCAGTAAAATAGCACAAGAGAACATGGATGTCTTTATTGATATTTGGGAAGGACAAGTAGAGGAACTTGGAAAGGTCCTAAGAGGAATAACATCAGGAGGAGAAATGAGCAAGAGTAAGTAAAAAAATGTTTTTAAATACTCAATTCTTTTCAATGTTTGTTTGGACCACATATCATGACATGTATTTGTTGACGATGGTACTATCTTGGAAGTTAATGCCACATCTCCCTAGCTACAGTGCAAATGTTACCTGTGAAATAGTCCCGATGTGGGGGACAGTCATATATCAGAGGTTGGGGATGCTTGTTGTGCCTTTTAGGGTCCCTTAGAGGTTTTCATACTCTCAGAATTAAAGTTGGTACCTTTTAGAGTATTCATGGATATTTAAAAACAAGGTCTCAATTTTACAACCATTATATCCAATGGTTTGTATTTGAGTTGGTACCATTTTAGGGTAAAAATCACATATTGCCAAACTCTTCTGGAATGAACTTTGGTACCTGTCATTTTCAAAAATTCTGACAAGCATCCTCACGCTATTCCGATTGAAGCCTCTTCCTTCCTTGGGGAAATAGTTAACTAAAACTACACCACTAACTTTAAGTATAAGACACTACCTTGCAACAGCAGACCACACGCTACATCACACACCACACCACACACTACACCACACTATACCACATACCTCACCATGCACTACACCACACACTACACCACACACTACACCACACACTACACCACACACTACACCACACACTACACCACACACTACACCACACACTACACCACACACTACACCACACACTACACCACACACTACACCACACACTACACCACACACTACACCACACACTACACCACACACTACACCACTCACTACACCACACTACACCACACACTACACCACACACTACACCACACGCTACACCACAACTTCACCATGCACTACACCACTCACTACACCACACACTACACCACACACTACATCACACACTACACCACACACTACACCACACGCTACATCACACACCACATCACACACCACACCACACACTACACCACACACTACACCACACACTACACCACAACTTCACCATGCACTACACCACCCACCACACCACACTACACAACACACTACACCATTAACAGTTAAATATATATCAAATCTAAAATCCATTTTGTTGTAGGAAATTCTGTCAGGCTGTCACGTAACCTCAACCAGGCTATGGCCAACTTAAACCTTAATGACACAGAAGAGCAGTAAATAATTCAAAATAAACTTCAATCTAAAAACAAATAAAATAAAATACACAGTAATAGATGAAATACAATAGAAGTTTTATATGTAAAATGAAAAATAGATAAAAATTGTTAAAATTGTAAATATTGAAAAAATGATGAAAGCTGAAAATTCGGTAAAACTAAAATAAAATATCATTAAAAACCAAATATAAGAAAAAGAATGAGGACTGTTTCAAATTGAAAGAAGCACAATGGTTTAAAACGACTAGAAATAATTTACCAAAAGCGCGATAGAAGTATGAAATAAAAACAAATGAAGTGATTCTACGATCATGAAAATATATCTTACACATTCAAACCCACGGAGAGACATTCGCTGATTACAAGAACAAACACTCGACCAGAGCAAATACTAGAGCAAACGCAGGAAAACCATGAAATAAAAACAAAGTAAATACTAACAAATAGTAGCTATTTAGTAACTATTTGTCACTAGTCTGGTTCGGCAGAATTGCTCATCAACTCTGTGCTCTTCGAAGTAAATAGCCTGTGTAGGGGCTCTCTAAGGGGCGGGGGTGGGGATTTAGGGCGAGAAGGGCTCGCCCCAAATCCCATCCACTAAGAGAGTCACCCCAAATCCCCCTCCCCTGAGAGAGACGCTACGCAGGCTACGTAGTAAAACACTAACTTTTACCTTGAATCCTTTTACCGGTTCAATTTTAAAACCGAACAAAAACATATAAAAATAGATTTGCTAGTTAACTTTGATACCTTAAACTTATAAAATGTTCTCAAATAATAAACTATGTACAGGTTTCAAATATTTTCAGTATTGTTTCAATATAATTTTGGATTAATTATTAAAAGTTGTGACGCATTAGTTTGCACTAATTTGATATAAAACATACCCTGAATATCTACGTAATAAAGCAGATAAATACCTTATCACTGAGTGCTAAAGTCGTTGATATGCTTCATGTTAACCTCTTTCCATTTATTTATTGATTGATTTTCATTCATTCCTTTCATACATAATGTCGGCAATCAAGCGAAAAATAAAGTTTCTGTATGTACAATCTATGGGAATTGTTTTCATACTCCTAAAGTATAGGTTCAGCTCTTATTTGCTTTTTTGGCTAGTTGATACAGACTTAAAAACTCAACTGTGTTGTGCTTGATTCTGGTTTGCTCTTCTTATCATTCATTGACTTTTGTCTCTACCTGTCTACTCCATATTCCTCACATAATCATTGCATTTTCCTCTCGCTATTTCTTGTACATATCCATGTCTACATTATGTTTGCTCTTGTTTGATAAGCATTATTTTATGGCACCGAAACAGTTGTGCGGATCAGAGAAGTCTTCGTGCTTGTACAATTTCAAGCGTGCATCACCGTAAATCCTTCAGCAAGTGCCCGCTTTTGCATCAGTCTCTTGTTTCACCGTGAACCGCAGTACCGTACTGTTCGGCCCATTCTCGAGTAAGAGGGCGCTTGCTTGAGGTGGGTGCTTGCAGAAGGATTACGGGTGAGTCCCAACGGGTGCACTCTGCTTTCAAGGAATAAAGATATCGCTACTACATAACGTACCGCATCAAAATGACAGACTCTTCAGATAATTCACTTAAATTAACCCTGACCTCTCACTATTTTACTGTTTTAAGGCGATTTAAGGTAATATGGCCACATTTCAGGCGAGATTTTAAGGCGACATAAGGTGACATTGTAAAATTATTATACAAACATCAATAACTATCAGCAAAAAAGACATTGCGAGCAATAGTAATTTTAACACTACAGAAAGCTATAAGGATAAAATTTGCTACGACTTTTTGTTGTTTCTTCATTTTATGGTGTTGTGCAGTAGTGGTGTCTTTATCTCATGATTGTAAGAGAGCGCCTTGTCTTAATTTATGAGTGATTTCAAACAATTAATCGACTAATGTAATATCCAGGAAATAAATCTTGTAATGGTTAGACAGTTTTTAGCTTTCTTTTCGAAGTCTTTTTTGTCTCAAATGGCGAGCTATTATTTTGAATGTATTAGATAAAGTCGATATCAAAATTATATTCAAATGCCATGTTGAAAGGAAAAAAAGTATAGTTATCTTTCGTTCTAATATGTTTCCGTGCATCTGCATTTTTATAAATTCATGGAAGACGTCAAAATATAGTGACAACTTTACTCACGCACATAACTGCGCATCTTTTTTTGGTTATTACTACATTGTGATACCGTTCTAATGGGAAACCCTTCCTAATGTGAACACGTTCTTGTAGTCGTTTTTTGTGAGAGTGCAGACGAACGGAATAATTTCATCTATTCTATACCTCATTTGACGCGCAACAAACCTAAATCGGTCATTCTTGTTCTCGTTTCAGTTGACGCAAGACGAAAACGAATGGTGTACAATGCAGAATACGCAACACTGTAACTGTCTGAACAGCTACAGATTGTGTGCTACATTCCTGTCAGATAGAAACCTTTCCGAGATATTCATATGGGCAGAAATATGGCAGTACATCCAGCTCAAATCTCTCGGTGAATTAAAGTGGTTATTGGCATATTAAAGCGGTACATACTCATGCCTTGGCATCCGGTCCTAAAGTCTCAAAAACGTCTTCTCTTCATTTCATCGGAGATATGAGTAGAGCACACCTATTTCAATAACGATGGCGTGCTTCTAGTTAACTAAATTTACAATGAGCTTCTGAGCATAATGCGAAATACAAGTACATCAAACTGTTAGTTGATTCATCTAAACAAGGAACACTTAGAAATTGTTAACATGTTAGTCATTGTGTGGAATCGGTGGTTTGGGAATCAAAGCACAAATGTGTGGAATCCATGTTGGAGGAAGATACAATAGCCACTGATGTGAAATCTTTTGTTCAACTTATAATTCCCCCAAGATGGCTGCCGTGACGTAACATGCAAACTATCAAAAGCTTGAGAGTGAGACTGAATTGATGTTTTTACACAATATTTTTTTTATCACTGGGTCCACGGCGGACACTGGCGAAGCAGCTGAATGCAAACGAGTCGTAGAGTGAGCGTAGTCTTTGAAAAATACTTTCAGGTTTTATTAATCTTTCCAATTAAAAGCGGCCGCAAACGTTTATGAAGCATGAGTCGCGGAAAAATTTCCCCATTATCCCATGTTTTGCGATCTTGATCCTGTCAGTATCCTGTGACGTCATGAACCTGGCAGTACCGTTCATGCCAAAGCCCTAAGTATCAATTAAAACGATAACTAAATGAACAGAACCATTACCATATTGATAAAATTTCCTTCAATTTGAATTATATTAAGTATATTTTTAAAATAGTTATAATAATGTATAGATATTATTTTACAAGAGTAAACATTTAATTACATATCCGATTATTTCAAGAGTGGAAACGAAAATATTTTAGTGCTAAGAGTACAAACAACTACGGATTTACTGTTTGCAGCTTTTGTTCTATTGACTGTGAGCAATGAACGCACAAACAAATGAAGTGAAGCCTGGTTTCCATATAATCGCAAACGATCGCGAACGGTCGCAAGCGATCGAAAAAAAAAATCATATTTTGGAGAAACCAAAGTTTTTGATCGCGATCGTGTGTGGATTGAAAACGGTCGTAGGATCCAAAAAAGTTGGTTTCCCCATAATCGATTTTTTTTCCGATCGTTCTCGATTATAAGGAAACCAGGGTTTAGTGAACGAATGGTAATTGACAGGTTATTATTAATCGGGAAGATGGGGCTATTGCAAATTTAAAAAGCCATGTACGATTTTTCTAGCCGACCCCTCTTTTTAAATGTTAAATGGAATTATGTCAATTCTCATCTGGCTAGACCAAAATTCATTGCACCACGAGCCGCTGTTTCGATTTTGGTGTTTTTAGATAGACCGTCAAACGATTTTTCCGAAGGGGTCTATTTCAAATCCATCAATGGCAGAACACGTTCAGCAACCTCGATTGAAATAAAAAAAAACGAGAAGGAGGTTTTGAAACAGGGACTCGTGATACAACGAATTAAGATGTAATACAGTGACAAATTGAAATAATTAATGTAGCCGGTATACATCCATTCTCATCCCTTCCCCCACCCCTACGATTTTTCCCCGTACGGGGGAGGGTGAGAACGGTTGTACACAGGCTATTATTGATGAGGAAATCATTGAATTCTGAGAAACATGGATATATGTGAAAACTTCGGTATGGATTGGTCCTGTGAATGTACTAGAGGTATTAAGATATTTATAGGATATAACGAATATAAAGTGATGACTTTGAACTTGGTCCTGTGAATGTACTAGAGGTATTAAGATATTTATAGGATATAACGAATATAGAGTGATGACTTTGAACTTCCTGGGTGTATTATCTGTTGACGGGATTGCCTTCGTGTTGTATATGTAGTCTGTAAAATATCGAAAGCTCTTTTAGACTTAATAAAGTATTTCAAAACCTTTGTTTTTTTGATATTATTATTACTGAATAAAGATAGATTTGTTTGCAAAAACCCTGAAAACAAAGTCTAATAAAGCCTAAACCACAAAAGACGAAAACAAATGAGATAGTCAAGCGTGATAAGTTGTAGTAGGCTAATGTGTATTTCACTTCACGGGTTCTTGAAAGTGACTCTGGTAATGTGTTTACTTTGGGGTGGTGATGGCCGTGGCAACGGTCATGCCAGTCATTGTGGTTGTTTAGTGTGTGGTTTCATCACCACTTGAGTCACAGTATTAAATTTTTAATCTAAATTGTCGCCATACACATGATACAAGGAACTATTTTCAAACAGGAATTAATTGCTTGAATTGCTTGGCGCTATCATGAAAAGGACAGTGCTTTGGCTCGACCTTCCCCTGGGGATCGTGGAAAAAAGCAAACTATTTCGAATTAAAACTGGCTAGGAAAGATTGGTCATCTTTTTGAGCAAAGAAACCTTGCCAAGTTTGCACGTAACAAAACAAATCGACGCAGAATTGCAAACGGAAATATTGCTCTACAGATATACAGTTGATCTCATTTACTTTGTTCAAGAAAAAAGAAGTTTACAAGTTAACAAATCACATTTTCACGTGAAGTGATTGTATTCAGTAATTAGGGCTTTTGTTTTATCAAATCGTAAACTTCTAAACTTCTTTTCTTTTTGAACAACGTTAATGGGATCGACTTTATATAGGTAGAATTTGTATTGTATACTATATTTATTTTTAATTGACTGATCTCAATAGAAGACGAGAACAACAACGAAAAACAAGACATGGAAAAGAACCAGTCCCAAGAACAAGAATCCAGGATTGATCAAATGCTTGTATGTATATCAATAGGCCGATTCGCATTATGATGTCATATACTACAACTACCAGAATGCTTTGCTTGCTTTCTTTTATAGCGCATATTAACACAAATTGTTCTTTTAATCTTCAAAGGGATTAAGAATTTGAATATGAAAGAGAATTCACAAAGAATGCTGTTAATCGTAGTAAAATGACGCCATAATCCAGATCGCCTATTTGAAACCTTTTATTTTTACCCAACTTCCCTTGCGATCAGATGCACTGAGTTTTTTATCATCTCCTATACATGGAGAAACACTCCTCGTAGGTGCAAGGGTATACGGTTTTTTGCTCTTACTTAATTGTATTTATCTAGTTGCAATTAATATAAAGGTAATGGTGTTCGTACCGACGCCCGGTTGGCTCAGTTCGTTGTGCGATGGTCTATTGTGCGGGGAGGTCACGGGTTCGATCCCAGTGGCCGGATCAACACTCAAAGTGAAATGGCTGCTTTTGTAATCACATCTGCAAATGGTTAAAATTTCACGTCTTCTCGGATAAGGACGCGGAGGTCCACTGGTTTCCATTTAAAGTTTGTTGAATTTATTCATTTATTCGTTAAATAAGTGAATAAATACTGTCTCAACGAAACTCGAACTGCGCGCGAGTCAGAGTATACTAACATTCAAACGAGGTTCTAAGAAACGCTACTGTCCGAACAGAAGCACTTTTTTCCAACACCGAAAAGCGAGTGCATGGAGGGTAGGAAGTGGAGGGTAGGACAGTAAAGTGAACCTCTTCACAGAATACTATCGTGCAGTTCTTCTTTCTTAAAAATATAAAAAATATAGGTGGGTGCTTAAGTAAATGTGCACTTCGTTATACTTGACAAGTGTTCCTGAATTATTTCTAGAACAAGAAATGGGAATCACAAATATCCTATCCTATCCCACTATATGGAGGCAATACTAGAACTACCTTTGTTACAAGAAAGGTGAGTAACAGTTTAGATAAATAGAACGGCTTAGTGTGGCGTGCACTGAAAATATTTATGAGGATCTCTGCTGGGCACAAAGCCATATCAGCTATATTCTACAACTAAAACATCCTGTATCTATCAATATTGATTATTTCAGCCATATTCTAACTCCACGTTAATCTAATAGGACAGTAACATGACTTTTGAATGACATATTGTTTATTTGTGTCCCGGGGAGCGTCATTTGCGTACAAGCGGTACCAATCAGCGGCTGGCCGAAGCAGTACCATCCGCGCGTTTTCATTAGGGTACTTTGCTATTTGTTCTTCTATATTGATGATAATGTGTGTGTGTGTTTTTTTTTTTTCAGAATAGCGTCCAAATTAACCGCATTATTTCCAATGTGAGCCTGATGACATCGCAACTGACGTTGAATGAGCTTCCAGTAGATAATGAAATGTTACAACGTGCCATCGAGATGTCTCATATGGTTTGTGAGCTATATTTGTTCACAAGGTAAAAAGCTATGTATGAACTTTGTAATTGCTATTCATTTGCAGTTTGAAAACATATTCTTCTAACTCAGTCAGTCTGTAAAGACTGTTGGTGAGATCTGACATTTCTGTAACATGCCCTTGGTTTAAAAACGTCAGAGTACACAAACCAGGCCACAGAATATGAAAGCTGACAATAGCAGCTCAGCCTTCCTTTGCTTTCCGTTTTTTTACAGAAGTTACTTGACTCCGAGACATAACTAAAAGCTTTCACATATGGATCAGAAATATTCCGATTTTTCGATTTCGCTTTATTTCAGGGGCGAAGGTCGATTGCTTTGTACAACAGACTATTTTGAAGCAGCAATGGTAAGGTTCTTAAAATAAGTATAGAAACAATAGAAAAAAAATTATTTGTTGGTGAATATACAGCTGTATTTAGTGTATCTTATGTACTTTAGCACTTGGCTGAGGCTGGGAAAGCATTATGGAAAGTTGCTAGACAGCAAGCAGTTAAGGTGAGTCAACACACACTCAACATAACCCGGCTATTATCATAGTCATTTCTTATTTCATTCGGTGTATTTAGTGAAATAATAATAAGAGAATTAAAAAAAACCTTTGTCATTTACGGAATCGAACCCATGTGTCAGCCACTACACTACAAGGACAAAGTAATCATTTCCCGGCTGTTACCAGCATGGTTGGTCGTGTAGTGGAGAGGAGTGGTTAACACATCGGACTACAGAACCGTCGATGTCGGTTGTAAACATAAATGTAAATGTCTTTTAAATGTGTCTTTGAATTTAAATCGTATAAATGTGCTAGTTTCTGCCAGACTCATTCACACTCATTACCCCTACACTCGATATACTCTACATACGTCTCTCCAGTCAGTTGATTTTGGGTGGGGGAAGAAAACCAGAGAACCTGGAGAAAACCCCCGTGGCATAGGAGAGAGAAACAAAACTTGTAGCAAATCCTACTCACAAAAGATTCAGCGCCCGAGCCGGGGCTCGCCGTCCAAGGACATTTGATATTATATCTCTTATTTATTTAGTATAGCATTATTATCATGATTATGGTTATTTCGTAGTGACGACAGCATAAGAAAAGCATGTTGGATTATGATTGTAGTTACTGTATTTCGTAGTAAGGCTCTATTTCTCACTGCCCTTTTATGCAAAGAATCCCTTGGATACTGACGACTAGTTATTAATCTAACTAAGTTGTTGGAACTGTTTGAAGGGTGAAGACAGCGCACCGAGAAGAGAACTGATGCGTTACTCAGATAAACTACTTGCCTATTGTCAGCAACTAATCTTTACGAGCTCATCTCTCTCTGTTGGACAAGCAGCCCTGTATAGAAAGGTAACGTCGCGATATTCTTGTGTGTGTGGTTTTGTCTAGTCGGTGGTTTGGCCACTTCGCATGTGGAGCTTGTTTGTTGGATTATCAGTTTGTTGGTTGACTAGTGGATTTAGTGGATTTGATTAACTACTCAGCTGTTGTTTGGCCGTTTGGTTGCTAAATTGTCTTGGTTGATAAGTTCAATAGTTAGTTGGCTGCATGGTTTTCTTATGTCGGATTTGAGAAGAGAGCTTGGCACCTCTCTGGTATTCAGGGTATTAAAAGAGTTTCATTGTTTGTTAATTCCAAGAGGTAAGAGAATTTTGTAACGGGGCAACTAACTCAGGGTTCGTCTGTTCTGGTCGCTCTTTATTATGCTTCGCACTATAGCTAATTACAAGCTATGTGAGAGGTTTTATAACAATTTGAGGTGGACAAAAGCCAGCTAGAAAGACATCCCTTAGTAGGCGCAGTTTGTTAGAAGGAATTCCTTAGACTAGACTACTATCCTTACTGAGGTCCGTGCTGTCTGGCTAGACTTGAGTCGTCCCCAACTTGCTTACAGAGTACGAATGAATTGTGTGTTTGTAAGGCTACAGGACAGGCTTTATATAGCTAGTTAACATGATTCCTTGTTTACCTAAATAGCAACGAACTTGGTGGTATTGTTTGTGTTACTTTTAAGGAGGTATGCTTTTCTTTGCAAAGTATAAACATCGTATGATCTTACAGTCAAGGTTACGATGCTAAAATTAAAAGCTAGACTGTTGAAATAGCTAAAAACACTAATAAAAACTGTACTAATAAATTCGTAAACATTTGCATCGTAACAATTTATCCCTGGACCCATTCAGAAATCCTACTCGTACTATTATTTTTAGCTTGTTACCAAGTGTTTTGACCAATCACGTTCTGTTCCCAAAATAAATCAGTTTAACAATCGTTGCAAAAAATGTGGGCAAATTAGACACTTTAAAGGAATTAGTGGTGATACTGACGTTTCGGGCGTTAGTCCTTCGTCTGAGTAATATATAACCTGTGTACATCCGTTCTCACCCCTCCCCCTCCCGATTTTTTCCCCGTAGGGAGGGAGGGGTGAGAACAGATGTAGACAGGCCAAGTAATATATTAATCAATCAATCAATCAATCAATCAATCAATCAATCAATCTTAATTGTTTGGTGCCCTATTTAAAATTTAAATTTAAAGAAGAAATAAATTACAGATTTTGGGTACGGGCTGTCTATAGTAACTAGAAAGTTAAACTGTTTTTATAGAAACACCGACGCAGCCCAAACTAGTACCTTACTAGCTAGTTTTGATCTCTCCGAGTTTGAAAATAGAAGGAACGGGTCTCATGCATGATGTGTGTTAAATCCATTGTAGGGGATACGTTCTCTTATCTCATGTTCTCTTGTTTATCAGGTCTTTGCTGTTATGAATCTAACCAAGACCTTAATCAAGATTGTTGCCAGGGTTGTGAACCGATGTTACCTTGTCACGGAAAAGGTATGGTCAATTAACTATGTGATCAGAGATTGGAAAAGAACGATGTGAATGAACAAACTAACTAACAGTCACAGAAATCAAGAAACAACCATAAAACGTAACGACCAAACAAGAAAGCCACAAACAGACTGACACTTGAAAATACAGAGAAAACAACTTTATTTATGAATCCGAAACATTTTTATGCAAATTCTATGGTTCAGTGAGACATTGTTGTCACGGTTTCGGTAAAACGTGGATAACAATTTTTTGTTTTTTGTTTCACAAACTGACAGAGCAAATCGTTCAATACCACACGATGGCAACTCGTCATTGATAGACAGCAAGAGAAGGATCCAGGATCCAGGCGATGTCTGTAATCCTTAAACGTTGAGTTAACACTATGCAGAAATCAAATTTGGTTTAAAAAGTAGATTTTACTTGTCCAAAAAGGGGAAGGGGGAAAGAGTTACATTTCTCCTCACCCCGGCCTACATCCGCTTGCCAGAGTATTCGTCCCTCACGTAGACGATGGTGTGCTAATTTGTAACACATTTTATCTTCTTTTTTTTTCTTTAGAATTCCCCACTACGAGTCCCTCCTGACCAACGACTTTGGCGAATTGATGAAAACATTTTCTCTGATGCGTCTTCAGCTAATACGTCCCGAAAATCATCTTTACAAAGCTTGGACAACGCCATTCTTGATTGGTTGTCAGAGGACGACAGTGATGATACCGAAGTTTTCAAAACAAAATGCTGACCACTTTTTAAATTTGTGTGGAGCCATAGCAACTTCGATGAAGACGCATAATTTAGGTTCTGACAAGCCGACCCTGTCTGATGCTAATTTGACAGCTCCCCTATTTTAGGATCGACTTTATTTTACGTAGACGTTTTCAAGTGTTGCTTCTTTGACTTAGTCAAATTGTTGCAATGATATACATAGCTTTTAATATATTCAAATAATTTCAATTTTGTCTGAAAAGTTTTTTTTAATATCTTAATATATTTTTTAATATATTGTAATGTATAGAGAAATTTAGTGTGGATAATTTAACATGTAGAGTAAACGACAGTTTATCATATTGAGCACGTATTACTTGTGTGCGGTTGTTTAATTGCCGGACAATTTTCCCTTGAAAAGTGCATGGGTAGGGGTACTCGACAGTCAATTTTGAATGCCAGCCTCAAAAGGTATGATCAAATTAACTGACGCTGATTTTAGGCCCTAAAAGGGTACGAGCGCATTTGATATTTTTTCAATTCCATAATGAGGTCAAAAGTGAGGGGTGGTATACGAGGTAGGACGGTATGCTAATGAGATCAAAAGTGAGGGGGTGGGGTATACGAGGTAGGTCGGTATGCTAATGAGGTCAAAAGTGAGGGGTGGTATACGAGGTAGGTCGGTATGCTAATGAGGTCAAAAGTGAGGGGTGGTATACGAGGTAGGTCGGTATGCTAATGAGGTCAAAAGTGAGGGGTGGTATACAAGGTAGGTCGGTATGCTAATGAGGTCAAAAGTGAGGGTGGTATATAAGGTAGGACGGTATGCTAATGAGGTCAAAAGTGAGGGGTGGTATATAAGGTAGGACGGTATGCTAATGAGGTCAAAAGTGAGGGGTGGTATACGAGGTAGGACGGTATGCTAATGAGGTCAAAAGTGAGGGGTGGTATACGAGGTAGGTCGGTATGCTAATGAGGTCAAAAGTGAGGGGTGGTATACGAGGTAGGACGGTATGCTAATGAGGTCAAAAGTGACGGGTGGTATATGAGGTAGGTCAGTATGCTAATGAGGTCAAAAGTGATGGGTGGTATATAAGGTAGGTCGGTATGCTAATGAGGTCAAAAATGAGGGGGTGGGGTATATGAGGTAGGTCGGTATGCTAATGAGGTCAAAAGTGAGGGGTGGTATACAAGGTAGGTCGGTATGCTAATGAGGTCAAAAGTGAGGGGTGGTATACGAGGTAGGTCGGTATGCTAATGAGGTCAAAAGTGAGGGGTGGTATATGAGGTACGTCGGTATGCTAATGAGGTCAAAAATGAGGGGTGGTATACAAGGTAGGTCGGTATGCTAATGAGATCAAAAGTGAGGGGTGGTATACGAGGTAGGTCGGTATGCTAATGAGGTCAAAAGTGACGGGTGGTATATGAGGTACGTCGGTATGCTAATGAGGTCAAAAGTGAGGGGTGGTATATGAGGTACGTCGGTATGCTAATGAGGTCAAAAGTGAGGGGTGGTATATAAGGTAGGTCGGTATGCTAATGAGGTCAAAAGTGAGGGGTGGTATATGAGGTACGTCGGTATGCTAATGAGGTCAAAAATGAGGGGGTGGGGTATATAAGGTAGGTCGGTATGCTAATGAGGTCAAAAGTGAGGGGTGGTACACGAGGTAGGTCGGTATGCTAATGAGGTCAAAAGTGAGGGGTGGTATATGAGGTAGGTCGGTATGCCAATGATGTCAAAAGTGACGGGTGGTATATGAGGTAGGTCGGTATGCCAATGATGTCAAAAGTGAGGGTGGTACACAAGGTAGGTCGGTATGCTAATGAGGTCAAAAGTGAGGGGTGGTACATGAGGTAGGTCGGTATGCTAATGAGGCTCTCTTGGGGAGGGAAGATCCACTACGCAGGCTAGGGTGGACAAGAAGGTGGAGATGACAACCATGAGGGAGTATCCATCGTAACCATGTGATGTCAGTAGGCAAGTATGGGCAAGCTCTCCGTACAAAGCGGGATTTTGATGCAAGAAGTTTTTTTATCAGTGCAACAGTTAATACTACAAATAAATTAAATGCCAACAGATCTAATGAGGTTTTTAATTTCTATTTCACCAGAATCACACAAAAATCTATGATAGTAAGTATTTAATAATAAAGTTACTAAAGATTTTTATTGTTCTTTGAACAAGTTGCAATATATAATTGTTTCTTTTCCAACTATTTTTCTAGCAGTGACTTTCAGTGACCTCTAAAATAAAGACATGATTATGATTATGATTACATCGGCTATGTTTGCAGATTGCCAAATGACAGCCTCCAGAAAAAAACTACTGTTTGAAAAAAGGACGCCAAAACGAGTGTTTACCAAGGTGGAAAAGAGACTTGGTGTCGACAGACACCAAGTTATGAGATCTATGATGAACAAAACAGATTATATGCGACTGATAGATATCAATCGCAACCCAAGGCCATTAATTGTGCCTATGGGTATAATGATGATGATATTATTATTAAAATGGCCGCTCTAAGCATATGATAGACCACAGGGGCTCAAAGCATCCTGGTTGAGACAGTTCAATCAACATGTAAATAGTAACTGAATAATGAAGCCAATGAACACTTAAAAAATTCATTATAATGTAGGTACAATCACTACTTTTGTTCAGTTCTCCAGGAACCAGATGATTTACAGTAAGCAGATGAATATGGTCGACCTGTAGATGGCTGCAGGTTTTCCCAATAAGCACGGTTAGCTCTGAAATGGATATAATCAATTTATCAAATCAGTTAAATTCCTTGTGCAATACTCAGATCAAAACTTGCGAGGTATTGAGAGAACATGTCAGAGGGGTGTAGGAAACCATGAATCACAAGCAACATGATTGATCGAGCACAGCTTGAGAGAGAGGGAAAAAGTGGAGCCATCTAAAGGGTTAGGGAAGGACCCAAGCTCATCCTTGACGGGAAACCTACAGATTCGTACATATGCTAAGATTGTCATAATGAATGCTTACCTAGCTTGAACTTGTGGTTCTGAATGATTCTTCAATGCCTCTCCCCACAGACAACTTTTTGCACTTGCCAAAGGTAAACGGCCACGTTCTGGTGCAAGCTGAAGAATGTAAATTGGAACAATTTCATAAAACAAGATACTAAAAGCAGACTAGGTAGCACCAAAATCAACAAACAAAGCAAAACATAAAATGATATATTTGCTTTTAGGGGTAATAGTGATGTCACACACTCCTTCAAAACAACTGTTTAGGCTAAGAATTATTTATTATAATATTTACCATTTTAATTTTGTATTTAATTACCACAATTCAGTGAAGTTAGATTGATTCTATTTTTTTATTCCAGAAACCATTCACTATAAATAAGTATTTTCTTAACTAATTAACTGTTAGAAATGTGCTCTTCACAGGCTTCAGTTATCAAGAGACCATAATATTTACCAAGCCAAATTTGTGAGCTATACATTGACCAAATCTTATCCATGTAACCTACCTCTTCAGCCAGGGCACGTATATGGTAAGGCTCAAATCCACAACAACCTCCAATGTATCGTATTCCCATGTTATATGCTTTACGAGCAAATTTATGGCAGTCAAATCTTGTCAACAGACGAGGTTCTAGAGCTAATAAAACAACAATAGGAAATATGAGCAAAATGCATACCATTTACATGGTAACTTGGTGCTTTATGGGATCAGGGAACACAACCTGCTTAGGACCAGGATTTGCAGGCCATGGGAATGCAATGAAATGTCATGTCATGCAATGCAATTTGTAATGTTATGCAATGCAATAGATGTATTGTAAAGTAATGCAATGTAATTATATTTTGATATTAGGTTGTTAGGATAAGGAAACAAAGCAATAGTCAATGACTCAAGGTTACAATGGAAACAATAACAAACCATGTCAGAATTATATAGCGAAAGAAATATCAAATCAATGAATGTACTGATAAAGAAAATAAAGATCTAAATACCTTGTGTATTTTTATCTATGTGTACTAGTTATTAATTTACCAATTGGACATTCAGCAAGACTAGTAAATCCAGCTGGCCCAGCATCTGGTGTCCAGAAACCCAATGGCTGCACCATAAAATGTACTTTGATACCCTCCTTCTTGACGGCATCTTGCATTAACTGCATGGTCTGTAGACTTATTTCAGGGTCAAACCGACAATTAACACCGATGATATCAGCACCTATTAGAATATGTAGAACACATTTAGAGTTCTAGCTAAGACATATTTATAGCTGCAATTGTTTATACATGTAATGTTATCTATATGTATGCTTCACTCACAGCAATAACAAGATGATGCATTCACAAAAGTAAGGAATGAAATATTGGTTCATCATTAACATTACATTTAACCCTAAGAAGTTGGGATGGGAATTATTGTGCCAGTGCTGAGTGTATAAAATGTATATCAAAAACTGTTATTTCAGAAATTGAAATACTAACATACAACATTACCTGAAACACTCTATTGATTTTCTTTTAGTAAATTACCTGCTCGTGCCAGACGTATTGCACATTCACCAGGTGATATTCCATGTCTGTCACCTTGACTACTAATTGCCATGGTAACCGCTGAGGGTTTACCACTAGCTTTCATGACTTCTAACATCCACTCTGCTTCTTGGACATGTGAGATGTACTAAAATAAAATTGTATTGGTTATATATAATCGTAACAATCCTGACAGGTTGCAACAAAAAGAAATGGTACACTTAATTCCAATATTGGTTGGGACATTACACACCACTCAGTATTGTTATCAAACTCTAACCCCTCCCCCCCCCCACCCTCCCTCCACAATGTTGGCAGCCTCGATGATGAATAACATATCACAACAAAGCCAATGCAACATAATGCATCGGGGAGGGGGGATTTGAAGCGGGTGAAAACAGTATATACATAAAAATAGGAGAAGTTTTTGAAAGGGTGCAAAAAAAATGTTGATGTCCCAACAATTTTGCAACTTAATGTAGCATGGTAGTCCTCTGTTACCCAGGCCGCTGAGAGTGCTACTATTGGAGTTGACTATAGACACCTTTAATTGTTGTACTGAAGCTAAGCCACAATGCATCTTGTTTATGAAACTCAGAAAAAGTCTTTTGAGTAGATCTGTCCAATCATATACATAGATGGTTTCTCAATTCATGCAGTAACTATTTACCTACTTAATAGGGGCAACTGATGTCCACCCCGGCCCGTCAGTTACTACTCATTTGTTCACAAAACAGTTTACCTCAGCAATAAGGAGATCTACACCATTCTTGACAAAGATATCCACTTGTTTTTTGAATTTCTGCTGTATTTCATCCTTGGGTACTTTACCACTTGTAAATGCTCCACCTGTTTCACACAGGGATCCCGATGCAAGTGTGTAAGGACTGCCTTTAGCTACTTCAACTGCTAGTTTACAAGCTGCTACATTGACATCATCCCACTAAAACAACAATAAATAATGAATAACATAAGGCAAGAGTTGTAAGTAGTATATACAGGTGTTAAATCATTTAAACACATTCTGATGGCCATTAGGGACAGGTTATTAGAAAATTGAAGGATGCGGGGTGGGGAAGTTTCGACCTTTCGATACTTTTTTGCCTATTATGCAAATCGATGGCATATTATATATATTTTGGTTTGGATGGTTGGGCTTGTATGTTTTTTTTCTTACGAGTTTTGGTTGTATGTATTTTTTTTTAAATTTAAAACTGTGTTTGGATTTTTTTCACAACCCCCCCCCCCCCCCTCCTCCTTCACTTTTCTAATGGTCTGTCCTTTAGCTCACTCAGCTCTTCTGTTCTTTGATAGTTCTTAATTGTCTTGATTTCAGATTCAGTTGAAATAATGAAAAGAAGCTGGTTGAGATGCAGATAACTGCCTATATGGCAGTTACAATTCTGGACAAAATGCTATGGAACACAACTAATGATACAAATTGAAGTGTTTGCGTTCTCACCGATATTTCACTGTTTATAGGGCTATCTTGCATTGTGAAAGTAAAAGCTTGCATAACATCAGCACCAGCACGAAAGAAATCACGATGAAGCTGTTGAACTGAATAAATGCAGAGTGGCCATTTATTGACAGTTATTTTATAGTGACATCTTTCAAAGTAATTTTATGTGAATTTTTATGCTGTAAAAATGTTTAAAAGTTGTTCAAACAGATCCAAAGAGTGTCATCACCAGTACTGAATCGGTTCCAATACAATTCCAATAAAATTGTAAAACAATGAAAATCATCACATATGTGAATATTTGACATTTATAAGATTAAAAGTGTATCATTGGAAGGGGTTGACTCCTCTCCCCCTCCCCTTGCTATGGGCCTGTTCCAGCTCTTAATCATTTTACCTGCTTCAGGATTTTCTACAGCACATTCTGGTGTATACTGCCCTGCCTTAACGTAGCCACGCCTCTCCAGACCATGAGTAAACCCACCATCACCAATGATGACTTCACCAGCATCAAGACGTTCAATGATTCCTTTCTAGAAATCATTACAGAACAACTCAACATGACAACCAACTTTGATTTTTAATAAATTGTGTATAATTTTGGAACATTGTAAATGGATTTTATATGCACAGCTTCCATAGTCGAAGACAAGGCCAGTCACATACAAACAGAGGAATGTATTCCATATGAATTGCAACATGACAACACACAAAATGCTACTTTTCAAACCCAAGCTTTTTTCAAACTTCAAAAACTAGGCCTCTGAATAGCATTTTGAACTTGAAGGAAAAAAGTCATTGTACCATTTCCACACACTGCAGCCAAATTCAAAAGAACAATTAGCATGACATTGAATCCTAGGGTCCATTAGATATTTGAGGGTTGAAAATATACCAAAAAAATATCAAGCAAAGCCTTAAACAGAGAAAAAAGTCGTGTAGCCCCCACAATTGAACATTTTTAGATATTTGCAAATATCTTAAAACGGTCTGTCCCTAAATAAACAATGAAATGAAAACTCCATCGTGCAGACTCGAGATTCCATCGTCTAGATGGATGCAGTAATTGAATTCAAGTACTTTGATTACACAGAATTATGTTAAAAGTAATTTGAGAACGATATGTACTTTTTGCAAATGCGAAAACATGATCTAAGGATGCATTAATGTCCAGTAAGCTTAAAAAAGCTTCGTTTTACTACTTTTTGTGTTTCAAATTATGTCAACATTTTACGCCACGAAGTACCTTGGTAGACATTTTCCCTCCAGTTTATTCTTTATAAGGTCTTCACTAGTAAACTCTTTGCTTATCCAGGACACAATGGAACTGTGCATGGTCATGTGCAGAACATCGTGAAAACCAGTATTCACTGGCAAAAACAGGTTTTGTCTGTAATATATTATGACCTTCAGTCCAGTGGTGGATTTCAAGATCCATATTGACGAAAAATCGCAAGAAACATTCGAAATTGCTAAATTTTTTCAAATTAGAGATAGAATCGTGAAATTTAGCTGGTAGAAAGAACTTAGCATAAAAACAAAAACAAAAACAAAATAGATAAAAATATTATTAAAAGGGAGTTAAAAATGCTGATCAGCGGTATAAATTGCAGGCTCCATTTAAAATGATTTATGTAAAAAAACATGTTGAACATGCATCTTTACCTTGTCATAAAAAAAGAAAAACACTTTTCTTTCGGTCTTTTCACTTTAACCGTAAAAACTTTGTCTTTAGCTGTTTTTTTCTGTGTTGTTAAAAATAAGAAACTAAAGTTGGGGTTCCTGTGGCACCATGAAAAGATGCGCCGGGCTTGGACAGAAATCAGACCCCAGAGTTCTCCCTGATACCAGGGGCGAAACATGAATAGCGCTATACACCGGATAACTCCCAATCCAGTGGATAAATTCTAAAGGAATCCTATGCAGTGGATAACTTTATCCAGTGGATAACTTTATCAATTCGGGTTTCGTGTAACCGGCCCCAGCTGGTTTGATAAGTGATTCGGTCAGACATTTTGATTTGTGTGGTCACGTGATACCACGTGATAAAAGTCTCCAAAATCGTTTTTCACAGTCCTAGAGACCAGTGAACGGGACTTACTTTTTCTATTTTTCACTGACCCTATACTCCCTGATGATCGGTGATTTAGTCTATGCAAGGTCGTTTGCCAAAATCAATTGAGTTTTTCTTCCCTGTGTATTAAAGGCCCAGTGTAGACCGGGATGCTTTGCGGCCGTTTGTTTATGTTTTGAAAAAAATCTATTGTCAAAGTCGCTTTCTGATTGGTTAAAAATATACGAGAGCCACGGGTTGAAACATGTTGCGAAGCTGTCAGATTCCCGCTGGTGAGTGTTTTGGTCGATCTTTTATAATATATCAGCTTTCTTGTGAACTAAACAACTAATTATGGAATTAAAAACATTCAATCATTGATGTGAGATGTTATTATGACGCCGTGAATGCTTGTAGCTTATAGCTTATGGAGGATGACAATGAGAATTCCCGTGACGGCTTTCGTCTAACAGTAGCGACAGTGATCAAAGAACTATTCTGCAAACTCACTATTTGTTTAGTTACCGAAACCCATAGAGCCCTTTCGACTCCTTCACAACACGAAAACGAACGATATAAGTCGAGTCTGACCAACTTTTTTACGGCAAATGTAGTCTTCGTTTCTTCGGTCTACTAGGCATTTAGTTCATTTTGAGTTTGGCATTTACTATAGCCCGACTAAATATCTGAAAATAATCTCTCCGACGAACTCAGTTGACAAAATATGACGCTAACATCATTAACTGATAATCGTTCTATAAAATGAGAGTACTGAATTATAATAACATTCATGGTGATGGACGATGAACATGGATTATAATCAAATATTGCAGTCAATTTAATTTCCATCATCACGAAAATGGCTGCGAAGCAGTGGAGGCGCGCAAAGCATCCCGGTCTACACTGGGCCTTTAAGCTCAGTCGTCAGGGGTTCGTGAGAGACTGGAGACTTAGACTAATATTAACCATCCAAAAAGAAAGAAAGAAAGAAAGAAAGAAAGAAAGAAACCAGAAAAAAAACCGTAAAACGAGAACATAACGACAGGGCTGAAACAAAACAATCTAAAAGGGGATATCTGAAGTCCGACAAATCACCAGTTTGTCTACTGAATGCCAATTCCCAACCAGGAAATCCCATTCCAAGTCATGTTAATGAATGACTATTTGATATAGCCTAAGAATTCTTCCACTTTTCATTTTCGAAATTGCCAAAAACATAATGACAAATAAGTCGCCTACATTATTTGAGCCCTTATATATAATGATCAAAACTGGACGAAAAGAGACAATTCCATTTCCAAGTTCAAAGTATTATATCCAACTTTCCATTGTGCACGGCTTCAAAAAGGCAAACCACAATTTACTCCTTCGATTCAGGACCATCCACCAACTCCAGGCCTCAATCAACAATGACCACAACTACTTTATTAGTAACTAATGCTGAAATTTGATCGCAATTTATTCGACTTGATTTAGCCATGTGTACAACTTTGGGATTTTTTGAGCGAAGATCAAAAGATCTAATTTTCAGGGTTGACTTCAAAGGTTCTTTTCAGTTCTCCAATCCCCAGTAGACATACAGTAAGCGGGTGAAAATGGTCGACCTGTAGCTGGTTGCAGATTCTCCCAATACGAACGATTGGCTCTGAAAAAGGGCGAACAATAATATCAACGAATCATAACACTTTTAATCTCACAAGCAACTGGATTTCTCGTGAAAATCCACATGTCGATGTAAACATCGTGAAATCTTGGGCTCACTGGATGACAATGCAGGCGAGCCTATTAAAACCTGGTTTCCATGTAATCGAAAACGATCGAGAACGGTCGCAAACCATCGGGGAAAAAATCGATTTTGGGAAGTTTTTACGACCATTTTTGAATCCATCCTCGGAATACCGCCTGGGTTTCCCAGGATGATATGCATGGATCATAAACGGTCGTAGAATCGAAAAACGTTGGTTTCCCTATAATCGATTTTTTTTCGATCGCTTGCGACCGTTCTCGATCGTTTTCGATTATATGGAAACCAGGCTTAAGTTTGGTTATAGCTAGCACATAACCGAAAGAATTGAGGGATAAGAGAAGATTTAGATCGTTTTTTTTTATTTTTTCCCCTTTGTATTTAATTCTGCTTATGCTCGTGTTTATGCTTATTGCTAAGCTGGTTTCATCAGGGCCGTTCCTCACTAGTGAATAAATAAATACACGCAAACATAAGCGCAAACAAAGGAGAAGACAAACGAAAGAAAATCCAGTGCGTTACACAAGAGAAAAAATAAGTATAGCACTAAACATAGACGCAAGCATTAACAGAAGAGAAAGGGACATTTAACAAAGAAAAACTTCTTCAAAATCTACTCTCGATTCTTTTGTTTTTCTCCGTTTATGCGCTAGTGAGTAACAGGGTTGAGGCTTTCCTAGACACCCATTTAACCCTCCACTTAAACTACTTCATCCAAACAAACGGATCTCCAAAATTGTAGTAAATAAACAAATTACTTACTTGGCTCTCATTTGTTGTTCAGAATGATTCTGGAGGTTTTCCCACCAAATGCCACTCTTTGCACTTGCCAAAGGAAAGCGCCCTCTTTCAGGTGCAAGCTGGAGAATAAGGTGAATGAAGCCAATGAATTGAAACGGGTAATGCCTATTTTCGGCACTTGAGAATTATAAAAGCGGAACGATTAAGGTGTCTCCTAAGCCACTGTCTCTGTGAAAATCGGCCTCTATACATTATTCTCGATGTTACTAACAAATATGTTTGAAATAAAAATATAAAAAAATATCATCCTTATTCAAAATGTTTCAATGCCTGAACTGGGATCAGTATATGGATGTATAACGGTTAACTAAGCAAGGACACAAAATCATCATCCAATGAGCTGAAGCAGAATTCAGCATATCACTTCGTAAGCTACCTCTTCAGCCAGGGCACGTATATGGTAAGGCTCAAATCCACAACAACCTCCAATGTATCGTATTCCCATGTTATACGCTTTACGTGCAAATTTATGACAGTCCATTCTTGTCAGCAGACGAGGTTCAAATGCTGGGTGGACATGAAAGAATCAGAAAAAAAATCTATAAGTATCTTACTTTGAAGATCAGGGAGCGTTTGTTCAGTTTTCACAATCCAGAGGTATGTGTGGAGCCTTCAAGGGTGTACACTCATCTCCTATTTTTCAATACATTTTGTGCTGTAATTTTAAGCTACTAAAAGATCAACTGAACAAAAAGAAGTCGAAACAAGGATGTGGATTCACTGGGAATCAAACTCAATCAATCAATCAGACATCGAGCAATATAGGCCGTGCACCAACCAACCGTTCCAACCTTTCTCAGTTAGTAGATGGACAACGACCCAAAAATGAAGCCTTTGTACAAATCCTGTAGGTTGACTGTACATATGCGGAGCATTTTCAAAAGTGTCAAGTTTGATTTTTAATATCAGCACATTTTAAATGCACGAAAAGTTCTCCGACCTAAATCTATGCATTATGTACGTGTTCAGACGAGTGGGTAAGTTTCGAAACTTTTGAGAACACAACTAGGCGCAATCAGCAACAGCAGCAAAACCATTGGAGCCAGCGTCTCATCTGGACCCCAGAAAACTAAAAAAACTCACCAATAATCGTATTTTATATTTCCTTATCTTCACTTTATTTTCTGGAGGCAATATATTTACCAAATGGGTATTCTGCAAGGCTTGTGAAACCAGGTGGTCCAGCTTCTGGTGTCCAGAAACCCACGGGCTGCACCATGAAATGTACTTTGATACCCTCCTTCTTGACGGCATCTTGCATTAACTGCATGGTCTGTAGACTTATTTCAGGGTCAAACCGACAATTAACACCAATTATATCAGCACCTGTTAGTATACAAGATGGTAAGGTTTAGGTACGAAAATCATTTTTTTTTTCAAATATTTACAAATCATGCCATTTACAACAGAAACTTATAAGGAGTTGAAAATATTCGATTTTTCTGTTGGATCGTTTTTCTTGAATAAATCATGTTATTTTTATGCTCCTTCTATGCTCCTGACAAACACACCTGCAAGCATCCAATAACAAAATCTCCTCTAAAAACTGTGAATATAAGTGATACACCTTGGTGTCAAAATTATGCTAATAAAGTCTCAATGATGAGTTTCTGTTTACAATGAAGAACAACAATTTCACTTGATCACATAACTAACACTTGGCACAAACAGAATTGTAATTTCAGTTATTAATAAAATGTTACCTGCTCGTGCCAGACGTATTGCGCATTCACCAGGTGATATTCCATGTCTGTCACCTTGACTACTGATTGCCATGGTAACTGCTGTGGGTTTACCACTGGCTTTCATGACTTCCAGCATCCATTCTGCTTCTTGGACATGTGAAATGTACTAAAACATAATTTATATGTAATTTGATGAATAATGTTAATAATACATTATTGCCTTCGCTCAATATACTGGCCTGCAATGGAAGGTGGCCACAGCCTGTCCGAGTATGTTACACCCTTGTGGGTTCTCTGCCAACAGAGGTGTAGCATGACGTGAGGTATTAGGGGGTACAATGACAGTCAAAAATGAGGAACAATTAAGTTTATAACAACTCTCAAATCAATGTTGCAGTGTGATTTTGCTCCACTACATCCACCAAAAGGCAACATTGAATATGGAGTAGGGAGTTTAGCTAGTAATAAGTCTTCTTAGTACCAACAGAGGTCTAAAAACCAGTGACTTAATGTTACAAAAATTCTCAACTCAACTGGGATAGCATTTCAATCAGGTTAACACTTTAGAACAAAAGACATGTACTTTGTGTTCTTCTCAGCCAATCAAACTACAAAGACATGGTCACAGTTGAATATTAGCAGGTCAGTCTGTAATTGAAGCTCATTTTTGTCACACACCATTTCTTACCTCGGCAATAAGGAAATCTACACCATTCTTGACAAAGATATCCACTTGTGTTTTGAATTTCTGCTGTATTTCATCCTTGGGTACTTTACCACTTGTAAATGCTTGACCTGTTTCACACAGGGATCCCGATGCAAGTGTGTAAGGACTGCCTTTAGCTACTTCAACTGCTAGTTTACAAGCTGCTTCATTGACATCATCCCACTAAAACATTAATTCATGCAATCATAAATAATCTACACTAACTTTTATGTCAGTCAAACACATGAGTGATTTTATTGATTATCAGGAAGTTTGGGTCACACAATGCAATGATCATGTGAGGATGATATGATGCAAGTCATGTGATCCATACATTAACAATCAAACAACTTTGTGAAAACGATGCCTAGAAATGAGGAGACTAGAAGATTAGGAGAATAAGTGCAAATGTCAAATTTCAAAAGGTCATTCACACTCCAAGTTGTGAACATATTCTGTATGGTAGATGGCAGTTTGTGATACCCATGCCAATAGGTTTTCCATACTATTCTATACTAAGAAAACAAGATACTAAGTACACACAGTTGTAGACTTTTTGCTAGGCAATTTCATTATCTGATCTTATCTCTGGGCAATCAATGGCACCATCATATTCATTAAATTGACTTTTCTGAAGACAATATACATCAGAAAGGGAACAGCCATCAGGGGGGAGGAGCTATAATAATATATATTTTATGCTATGTGATGACTGTTGTTTGGTTTGGTAATAATTGTAATGTATGTGCCATGTATAAAACCAATATTGTTTGTGGGCCCCACCTCCTCCCCAAATATTGGCCCCGAGTTCCACCGCCACTGTACTTTATTCTTAGTATGCTCTATAATCATTTCTTGAGCTCATTTTTTACAAAGCTGCATGATTTAAAGAAGTTGTGATCATGTAAAGTGATCATGTCTTATATCAGTGCATTATGTCACCTTTTGCACAGACCATGCAGATCACAGAAATGAGCCTAGTCAATTGTTGCATATTGACAGTGTTTTGTAAATATAGTTTTTTTCTGTAAGTTTTGTTTCATTTTTCAACAATAACACCAAAGCCCAAAGATGAACTGTTCAAATACACGACTGACTTGCCCTGTTCTTGAGATCGTCCACCACTTTCCCATTTGGTGAATAAATACCACTAAATGCTATTTTATGCTATTCTATTGTGACCTTTTGTTTAATCAGTGCTATTTATAATTACTACTAAATAGTGATAACTATTACTTATTTTTAGTGTTTGCACTCTAAATTAACACCAAATTACCATTCTAAAAAATAATATATCTATTTGGGAAGTTGGTTGGTATTTTCTTGGCTGGCTTCATTTCACAAATAACATACCAGTACTAAAGTGCTGATTTTTTTCCTGCATTGCAGATCAATTTATGAAGTACATGGTTGATCAGAGTTTTTAAATGGTGAGGTTCCATTTCATTAACAATGTGAAAGACACAAAGCATATTAATTGAAACAGTTTTAGTCCAAAGGACTAGTTTCCTTAAATGACATATTGGCTTCCAGACTTTACACCCTGGACAAGCAAATGTTTGCAAAGTGTCTAAAACAGACTTAAATTAAGCACATATATCTGCTACAAACATATATATTTATAAATAGGCACTGCAATGAAAAATTATCGATCTACCGCTGAGTTAGGCAATTATTGTTGGCTTACCAATATACGTTTTCCATCAATTTCAATCTCATCTTGTGAAGAGAATGTAAAGGCTTGCATGACATCAGCACCAGCACGAAAGAAATCACAATGAAGCTGTTGAACTGAATACACAATTTGAAAGTATATATAAGAAGCTGATGAATGGAATGTGAATATTCATCTTGCTTTTCTTTCTTGTGTTACTAATTATAATACTAGCTATTTTAAGGGCCACATTGGAAAAAAGACATATCAAGTCTTTATGTGTTTACCCTAATAAAGTCAATCAATCAATCAATCAATCACTGCGCATTCTGCAAAACTGCATTGCCAAATGAAATGTTCATGAAATTTTGTAGGGTTGGCAAAATCTGAAAAATTCTTTGCGGAGCACTAAGACATTAGTGATAATGACCACTATTTTATTTTTTTTCCTTTTTTTTTTTAATTTTTTGCTGATACATGCATGAACCATGAAATTTTGGCTAAGAGTGAGAGATATCATGTGAAGCAATATTAATTGTGCTCAGTAGTTTTCCCATTTCCTGTAGATTTGCATTAGCCTCCTCCACATGGTTCTCTTTTAGGTTCCCTGTATCAATCAAAATTGACTGAGAGCTACTGGAAAGTAGTCTAAAAAAGATGGTGGGAGAGGGGGCAGGTAGGAAAGAAGAGAAAGAGGAAATCCTCTTTCCCTTTTGTCTTCAGCTCTCCCTCCAGTCTCTCTCCAACGCATCCACAGCAAACCCAAACAGCACAAAAATGCCATAGAATGCCCAAATAAAGAAAAGAGTAGCCTGTGGAGGAGGCTAGATTTGCATGTACCTGCTTCCGGATTTTCCACAACACATTCTGGAGTCCACTTTGGTGCTTTGACATAGCCACGCCTCTCAAGACCATACGTAAATCCTCCATCACCAATGATCACTTCACCAGCATCAAGACGTTCAATGATTCCCTTCTAATAATGAATATTAATAATTATTAATAATAATTATCATAGTTATGTAAATAACATCTGTACTAAAGCAAACACGACTTTGGGGATGGTTTGACGCATCTTGAAGCGGTGCTCCACCAATGTCAAATCCAGAGCATATATGTCTTTAGTCAGACCACAACAAGTATGCCTCTTATGGCCTCTGGTGTTTGGAATCCATATGAAAACAAGTTGGTGTACAAATTAGAACAAGTGCAGACAAATGCAGCCCGTTTTGTCACGGGTAACTACTTGTGGTCAACTAGCTCCACCCAACTAGTTCAATCCCTTGGATGGAATACACTTCAGCAACAACAGCTAGTGAACTCTGCTTGTTTTATAAGTTTCATAACCAACTTATGAATTATATAATGCCAGTAGAATTTGCTCATTCAAATAGAGGAAGCAGAAGACATGAACCTGCATATTGCCAATTTCAATCTAATCTACAGGTTTATTCCTACTCGTTTTTCCCTCGATCAATAAGGCTATGGAACTTGCTTCCTCGCGACGTGATAATGTCACCATCCCCAGACTCGTTTAAAACCAAATTTACAAACATAATAGATGACTTGAAAGTCTCACAAACTGATTTATTATTCATTATATTATATCTGTTATGTTTATTTATATTTTTTCAATATTGTATTTTTTGTTATTTATACATTTTATAACCCCTACAGGGATTAACAATCAGGGATGCTTGTTGGAATTTTTCAAAAATACCCCTAAAAGATACCTGATGTTTTTCAAAAGGGCTTCGTAAATTTTTTATCTCCAAAAGATACTAAAATTGTGCATTTCAGTGCTATTCAACCCCTAAAAGATACCAAAAAGTGAGAATTTGGCAAATTTCATATTTTAAACCCTAAAAGATACCAAATTGCTGCTTATTACCCCTAAAAGGTAAAATGAGCATCCCCGATCGTGTACCTCCAAAACCCCCCCTCCCCCAGGGTTTATAACCTCCTAGGATTAGTGTACAAACTATTTTATGTGTAATTAAACTAAGAACTAAGTAATAACCAGGTATCAAGCCTCTGATGTACTAAACTATTTTATGTGTAATTAAACTAAGCAAAGAACTAAGTAATAACCAGATATCAAGCCTCTGATGTACTAAACTATTTTATGTGTAATTAAACTAAGAACTAAGTAATAACCAGGTATCAAGCCTCTGATGTACTATTTATCATGCACTACTCAATTAATTATTTTAAAGGAAATTAAGTAATTATCATTGAATTTTGGAAAAAGTTTAAACGTCCGCATCTCGTCAGTCCCTAAGTCCAGTACAATTTTTCTTTTCAATTGGTGGTACAACCGGATTGCAGAATTGCAAAGCGCATTGAGACGGGTTAAATTCGCTATATAAGCACTGCACTACAATCCATTACATTAAATTTCACTCGAACGATACTTAAGCGAGTCTTGGATCATTGAGCAATCGAGTGTTTTTCTGCTTGGGCGCTTTTCCTCTTGCCCAAGGCTATATAGAGTTTAGAATAGCTTCCAAACGACGAGACCTTGTAAGCATTTTAACATACCTTTGTTGACATTCTCCAAGTACAGTTTTAGATGAGTATTTCAGGTGCTTTTCAAGTAGTAATCACAACGCCCCCTGCCAGCTTCCTGGAAGATTCGATCGGTTCCAACGCAGTCTCCACGGCAATTAATGGTTCATCAAATTTATTCCCAGTCCCCTGTTCCTCTTCAAGACGGCCAATGCACACCGAGCATTCCCCGAGTTTTGAATAGATATTATTGTTTAAGTCTTGAAAAGTTTCCTTTTGCTTCCTGATCTCATTGAAGAATGTGTTTTATTTGTGTTATAGCTTTTGCAGGTTTATTAAATGCGCTGTGACGAAATCTGTCCCAGGCGTAGAGAGGCGTAGAATGATCTGCGTTTACTATTTTTTTGCTCGATCCGGGAAACTAACTTGTCCTCTGACGGAGAAATCATTGTCTATGTCATCTTGCGTACGATATTTTTTTTCGCAAAACCCTAGCACATTTTCAGTTTCGGCAGATTCAGGTCGGATTCGATCCACACTCTCATGTGCCTCTAGAATCTCAGGTGAACTGTTGGATAAGCATGTGCGGGGTGGAAGTCAGCCAAATCGAAACACAGCCATTGATTCTTCAACGAAAGACAAGCTTTTTAGTGTCTCGTGACATCAATTTGTAATTGTTTTCGATCTTTTGGTTATTCTCATGTTATTTTTCTAGGTCGATCGGTTGTCTTTGTCGGTGCTCGTGTTGGTTGCTGCTCACAGGCAGCATGCACTGAGCACAGTCACAATTATTGACTTGTAACTAAATATAATAAAGAAATAGAGAAATTATTCCTATTCAACGCGGATAAATGACTTGTAATTCTTATAACTATAATGTTAAATGCCTAATACAGTTTATGGGAATATTATTTAGATATTTTACAATAGGAATGTTCTGAAATTTAGACATGGTTCCTAGCTTTTGTTCGAAGTTCTTAGGCAGCGTTTACACGAAGCCGGTTATTTTTTTAGTCGCGTTTAGACTTGAAGTAGAACTTTTCAACGTCTTCCTTTTCTGTCGTTTCGTGAATGGGTGTTTCTGTACTTCTGAACTTTCTCCGGTAGGAAGAGTACATAGAATTGACTTCACCTGTATCTTCTTCCTGACAGCGAACGTACTGCGAGTGCTTTTAGTTCAAAATTTATACTATACGAGCTGCTTCACAATATCTGGTTACATCATTCTATAGAACTGCATTCAATAAACCTGATGACAATTTATCTTCGATTTATTTTTACAAGTCCTTTAGTGCGTGCACTCTATTGCCACGGCAGCCCAGGCAATCTACTTGTCTTCTATTCAAAATGGCGGCTCATTGGAGGTACGCGAGTTCGAGTCCAACGCTGAGAGACTTGAAAACAAAATCTTTTCTTATCACTTGATTTTTAAACCATATTTTTCTTACTATTCATATTTTTTATTTTTCTATCAATTGAAGTTTTTCATTCACGATTTCTATTTTTTCCCTTTATTACATATATTACTAGAAGGCAGGAAACTATCATCACCTACCACCTCTTCTTTAACTGCAAAAATACTCAAAAATCAACAAGAATGGCACAAAAACTACATCGGCATAAAAGCTCAATAAACAAGCTTTCAATAAATTACACTTTACATCACCCCGTTACCACCCCTAACAGTCGTGGTCAGTTGCAACGATAGCAAATCTGCCCGGTATTTTTAGAGGCATTACACATACTTGAATCCGATCGAGAAACCTTTTCAAAGTTGAATTATATTATTATTCACTTGATGTTTTCTTCAAAAGTTCTTTTCAGTTCTCCAATTCCCAGTAGTCATACCATAAGCGGGTGAAAATGGTCGACCTGTAGCTGGTTGCAGATTCTCCCAATACGAACGATTGGCTCTGAAAACAGGCGAACATTAATATCAACGAATCAATACATTAATCACACAAGAATCGCCTATATAGCTGTTTAGATTAGCACTATATTAAAGTCTCCAAAGTACTTACTTGGCTCTCATTTGTGGTTCAGAATGATTTTGAAGGTTTTCCCACCAAATGCCACTCTTTGCACTTGCCAAAGGAAAGCGACCTCTTTCTTGTGCAAGCTGGAAAATAAGAATGAAACAAAATTGTAGAATTTTTCAGAAAAAAAGGACTACAATATCGAAGGGCCTGTAAATTGACCACTGAAATCTCTTTCATATACAGCCTACCTCTTCAGCCAGCGCACGTATATGGTAAGGCTCAAATCCACAACAACCTCCAATGTATCGTATTCCCATGTTATACGCTTTACGTGCAAATTTATGACAGTCCATTCTTGTCAGCAAACGAGGTTCAAATGCTGAGTGGACATAAAAGAAAAATGTTTAAAAAATGATTGATTTGAGAATTTGTTTCTAGACACTGGTGAACTAACAATAAGACATACGCGTCCACTCATAGGCTAGTACACATGTACCTATGGCTTAACGTTTTTATCCGAGAAGACGCGAAATTCTAATCATTTGCGCGGATGTAATTACAACGACAGCAATTTCTCCTCAATTATTTTAAGACCTGAGTGCTGGTCCAGCAACGGGGCTCGATCCCATCACCTCCATCCAGACTACGGTGATGACAAAATACGCACCAAGCTAGCTGAGCACTTACATACACAATCAATAAAAAGAAAGGCATGCATCATTAGATATTTATGATATTTACCAAATGAACACTCAGCAAGACTAGTAAAACCATTTGGGCCAGCATCCGGGGTCCAGTAGCCCACGGGCTGCACCATGAAATGTACTTTGATACCCTCCTTCTTGACGGCCTCTTGCATTAGCTGCATGGTCTGTAGACTTATTTCAGGGTCAAATCGACAATTAACACCAATTATATCAGCACCTATTAGAAGAAAAATCACTTATTGTTTTCATAGATTTATAGATAATTATAACCACTTACACCGAAGCTCCGTCATTGCAATTGACAACAGCATCACTTTACAACAGCACAACAGTATCCCTATACAACAGTATCACTACACAACAGCATCACTACACTACAACATCACTATACAACAGCATCACTATACAACAGCATCACTTTACAACAGTATCACTATACAACAGTATCACTATACAACGGCATCACTATACAACAGCATCACTACATAGCAGCATCACTATACAACAGCATCACTACACTACAGCATCACTACATAACAGCATCACTACACAACAGCATCACTACATAACAGCATCACTACATAACAGCATCACTACATAACAGCATCACTACATAACAGCATCACAAAACAAAAGCATCACTTCATTACAACATCATGGTACTCATCAAATCCATGAGTGACTAATTGATTAAGTGATTCACTGATTTGAGTATTACGTGATTCATTGATTCATTGATTTTAATTGATTTGGAATATCACATATGATACCTGCTCGTGCCAGACGTATTGCACATTCGCCAGGTGATATTCCATGTCTGTCACCTTGACTACTGATTGCCATGGTAACTGCTGTGGGTTTACCACTGGCTTTCATGACTTCCAACATCCACTCTGCTTCTTGGACATGAGATATGTACTGGAACATATGATAAAATATCGATAGAGTTACTTGTTTACAAAGAAGAGCAATAAATGCGCAGTTAATGGCGCTATCAATGCGCGACATGTGCCAGTATAGCATCGTTAGAGATACAGGGAAGGCTGAAATTAATTGGTAATATTTTTTTTATTTTTTGGAAATAAATGATAGGGGTGGGGAGGGTGGATAAGAAATTGAGCTTAGCCCCTCAATTGAAAAACTCTTCCGCCATCGCAGTGATATGCATATTGTTAGCTTACTTTTATAGGGTAGCAGCTGTGCGGACAGAGGAATTGTTCTATCCAAAAGAATACAAAACGTGCAAAAATCCGAAGTAAGCCCTCAGTAGTACAGCTATGTACTATAATATTTTTTTGAACAAATACGTAGTTGTAATAAATGCTTCTGCATAATCGTTGTTAGTTTGGATGGTCCCAAATCGTTTGCCTCCCGTTTATCGCACCTCAGCAATAAGAAGATCTACACCATTCTTGACAAAGATATCCACTTGTCGTTTGAATTTCTGCTGTATTTCATCCTTGGGTACTTTACCACTTGCAAATGCTTGACCTGTTTCACACAGGGATCCCGATGCAAGTGTGTAAGGACTGCCTTTAGCTACTTCAACTGCTAGTTTACAAGCTGCTTCGCTGATTTCGTCATACTGAAAATAAATACATCAATAAACAACATTGAATGTTGTCAGCGAAAGGAAGCCCGAGTTATATTCAGCGTTTTGTGAATGTCTCTGAAGCAACGTTTAGCCAGCGTGTGTGAGTAACTTATTGGTTTTGACAAGAGAGTATGAGATAAGAGAGCTTATCCCCTGTATTGGCCTTTACACTCATCAGGGGATCTTTTCATTCTATTTTTAAACTGAAGTTCGGGAACGGAACGCGATTGGCCAGATTGCACGGTCGCACCGTCAACACATTTCAAGACAAAAGTGCGGAAATTGTTTAAAAGTTTCTTAAAATAGCCAACCAGTAGGGCCCCTGATGGGGTACGGAAAAAGCTCTCTTATCTCAAACTCTCTTGTTTTTGACTATCTACATGCAGGATTATCGTCGAAACTTTATGTAATTCTCATAATCCACTCAAGACTGACAAGAAGAAATTTCCACAAGTTTTGGTTCACACACTATGGCACTAAGTGATATCAGTCATGTTGGTAGTAAACGCTGTAGCTTACCGATATAGGTTTTCCATCAAGTTCAATCTCATCTTGCGAAGAGAATGTAAAAGCTTGCATGACATCAGCACCAGCACGAAAGAAATCACGATGAAGCTGTTGAACTGAACAAAAAGATTATTGAACATCCGCCCTAGAACCTCTTTCAAAGGAACCAGATTCTACGCTAGTGAGGTAATCTCCTTAAATGAGGCACATCTAAATCGGTAATTACAAACAGTTTCATAGCTTGTGTATCGTTGGTAGCTAGAGGGAGTAAAAAGCTAATAAATATCTAATAATTCATAAAAATTGATCTTCTAATACAACACTGTTATTTTATTGGTGTCCAAAACTAACATGGTTACGTATACATCTATATATTACACTCATTAAATGTCCTCACAATTTGCATTAACAATTAAAGAAAATAAGGATGTCGTTGGGCCTTCAGTTGGTATTAAGTTTTGATTTTTATAGAGGCTCCTTTTACCTGCTTCAGGGTTTTCTACGACACATTCTGGAGTCCAATAGCCTGCCTTGACGTAGCCACGCCTCTCCAGACCATGAGTAAACCCACCATCACCAATGATGACTTCACCAGCATCAAGACGTTCAATGATTCCTTTCTAGAATAATCAAATCAAGATGAATTTTAACTTTCATCAGCTTTAATTACGAGCCTTAAAAATCAACCATGGAAGACCGAGAGAATAGTATGTTGCAAAATCTTTCATGGGGCTAAGTTTATTTAGGCAAAGTTAAAACCGCGACAAAGCTTGCCGGTCTGCTGACTTCCTTTGGCATCCTGGGTGGTTCCTGGATTACATTATGGCTGTACGTGTCTTCTTGGCATTTCTTCCTCTCGCGCCGCCATTGCCGTTGCCAAGTCAATCTGCAAAGTTGTTTCCACCCTCCCTCCTATGATACATATATAGTGTTAGGTAAGTATGTCATACAATCCACTGTTTTACAGTGGCACTGGTGCTTGAGGTGGGCTGTGGTCCGGTTGCCATGGCTACTTACTGGCAGGTGTGTAATCGATCAACAATCCGAGCCCATGCACCCAGGTACCTAAGCCTAACCTGTCGATGCTCTTCCATGCATTCCTCGATTTTCACTCGCCCCTTTCCCTCATACCCAGTCCCCCTCTCATGAGCCATCAGAAAGACTGGACATACAGAACGGAAACCCCCATTTGATTAGTCTGATTAAGATATACAGAAAGTGCTAATAACTTTTGGTATTTTGCAATAATTAGAAGGAATTTGCAGTTAAAACACTTCACAGGCTGTCGAATTGGCATTATAAACTTGGTTATCTCTCCAAGCCGTTCTCTCGTGTTCAATATACGGATTTTGTTCCCGATGTTGACAATAATTGTAATGTCATTTCCAACATGGAAATTCCTACAAGACCAGACAATGCAACATTTTGAAATACCTTTGCTGCCATTGACACACGGTTTCAGACGCGTATTTTAGATGTTCTTTTTCGCTGTATTGTTTTAATTCAGTAGACGTGCAGTGAAGTGCAAGTTATGTTTGACGTTTGACCTCTACAGTCGGGAGTAAAATGCACGTTAGGGATAGGGAATGCGGATTATGTGCGCCCGACTCTGCAACCCTGGTCAATAAAATGTATATAATATGGTGTAAAAACGTTTGAAAAACGTTTAAACTCACAAAATGCTGTGAGAAACTTTGTGTTGAAAAGTACATTTAAGTATGGATTATGTAATATATCTTTTATTTCATAATTCAAATTTTATTATTAATTTAATTTGTTTCACATGTCATTAATTTATTACTGTAGTTAGACAAATCAACGCTTTTTGCCATTCGATCAGTGTTTTTAATTACGTCAATCAAAACACCGTTTACTACCATAAAGAAAACTAACCAATCTCGATTCATCATTATATAAAAGTAGCTAAGTACTTCATGTATGCCCAGATTTATAATTTCCTCACATCTATGTCTTATTGCTATTCAGAGTTTTTGTGAAGTAGTCCTGCGTTTTTTTTTTTTTTTTTTTTTGTACTATATTTATTTACTTTATTTATGCATGATATTATTGGTTTTCTCTTTTCATATTTTCTTTTGTAGATTTGTTTATATGCATGTTTTTATAATGAAGGCATACATGAAGTACTTACCTAAAAGTTCGTGTAAAAGTCGATTTAGGAGTCCGAGTAGGAATGAGTCAGTTCGGTGAAGTTCGGAGTTTTCACTGACGGGAACAGAAACACCAAATGGCGATAGGCGTTCTTGTTTAAAGAAAACATAAAACTGCAGTAATATAAAATAATTTTTGAACAAGTAATCTAAACAAATGTTTGAAATTTGTTATCATCTTTAAACCACCAGATAAATCGCTATCCAGCGGATACATTCTAAAGCAATTCTATAGAGCGGATACCTGTTATCCAGTGAATAACTTTATTCAGGCTTCGTAAAACCATCCCCTGGAAATTCACACGGATCAATTTTACATGCCATGAGTTACTGGACACCTGATTATGTTCTGATTTGCGAAAGGGGTTTATTAACTAACATCCTAAATAGGACAAGTTGTTAGTCATTGCAACCTTGTAGAGTGCACGCCACATAAGTAAACAAATATCTTAACTAGTTAGCGTTAGAGTGCAAACACTAAATATGTACAACACTTGGCACTATTTGTATAGGTAATAAGATGGTTTCGAGTTTAATTTGGAATTAATATAATAATAAAAAATAACAATATTGAAGCAAAAGATTATGTACGGTTACGCTTGAAGAAAGAGAAGAGTGCACGCACTAAAAGTGTGCAACAGTAGCCACTATTTAGTAGTAAATAGCACTAATTAAACAAAAGAAAACAATAGAATTTACATAAAATAACACTATTTAGTGGTATTTATGTTGCACACTTTTAGTGCGTCTACTCTACTATTATCTAGTTTGGACCTAACTAAGAATTCACTGAGGCAATTGAGCGTTTTCACATAACGAGCTATCTTATGCTACTGAGTTCTAAAAAATGCTAATGAGCCAAAGGAGCTCTGCTAATGAGCACTGCACGTGGGAATGTACGCTTTGATGCACAAAGACAAAGGAAAGCTCAATCAGCTGATTATTACGTTTAAGTTTACAATAATCAGCTGGTCAAACTTGCCTTTGTTTTTGTGAATGAAAGCGTACATTCCCGCGTGCAATTCTCATTAGCATGCTTTAGAACTCATTAGCATAAGATAGCTCGTTATGTGAAAACGCTCTAATGCTTGCATATTATTATCTAAGCGATAAATAAAAGAAGTAAAATGAAAATATAAGGCGTCTGGATTCAGGTAATTCTTAGTTCATTGCACACAACATATTATTGATAAATAAAATTTATGAGCCGCTCAGTAGTTAAGACTTGTTTTATCGCACTAATGTGACGTGCACTATAAATCAACACTTTTTTCAGTTCTCCAATTCCCAGTAGTCATACAGTAAGCGGGTGAAAATGGTCGACCTGAAGCTGGTTGCAGATTCTCCCAATACGAACGATTGGCTCTGAAAACAGGAACATTAATATCAAATTAAAAACTTAGAGTGCACGCCCTAAAAGTGTGCAACAATTGTCACTATTTAGTAGCAAATAGCACTAATTAAACAAAATAAAACAACAGAATTAGCATAACTTAGTGGTATTTATGTTGCACACAGCCGAAGCCAGTGAAGATGTTACTTTTCAATATTGATGAGGGCTGTGGCTAAAGGCCTAATTACACGCCAAAAAGGTTTTTCTTTTTTCGTTTCTTGATAAATAGGGAACATCTGCCAAAATATTTTTTTGTTTTTATTAAAGTTATCACAAGAAAATGTATACTAACGATGGCAATTGTTCGAAATAAAGATATTTGCTTGTATCTTCTTTTTGATCACCCACCCCCTCCATGCACCTCTCATATGTTTGATCATACATGTAACCTTTTTGTTGCTAATGAAATCAGTACAGCAATAAGTATGTTTTTGGTTGCCTCTTCCGTCCCCCGACCTTCCCCTGAGAATTTTTCTCTACTGCAAGTTATTTTAACTAGGTTATCTTCTTGAATTATATGACTTTAGCCAGAGTTATACTGTTGATAAAGATGAGGAGTAATTGGAATCGACTTACTTGATTCTCATTTGAGGTTCGGAGTGATTCTTGAGGGATTCCCACCACAAGGAACTTTTTGCACTTGCTATAGGAAAACGACCTCGTTCTGGAGCAAGCTAGAATAGGAATAACATGTAAGAAACGAAAGTTCGAAGTAAAAAGAATAAATAATTTTATGACTGTTTAGATCATTCATGAAATACACCTCCGACATGTACTTAAATTGGTGATGTGTAATCGGTTTAGCTTGAGGGAATTAGTTCAGTCAAAATACACACAGGAGACGCGCTGGGAAATAAAATGAGCTTTTCTTTTCCTTGTAACCTACCTCTTCAGCCAGGGCACGTATATGGTAAGGCTCAAATCCACAACAACCTCCAATGTATCGTATTCCCATGTTATACGCTTTACGTGCAAATTTATGACAGTCCATTCTTGTCAGAAGACGAGGCTCCAATGCTAATAGGAAATCGCAAAGAAAAAATCCTATTCAGTAGTATTCCGACATTTATACAAATTAAGCGATTTTTTTATTTTGCCAACTTTTTATATTAAAGATATTTAATTAAAAACTGTTAGAATAAGACGAAAAAGGAGTAAACGAAACACTCATTGATGGGGAGTTTTGCCTGAACTAAACGCTCGACGCGATTCTGATTAACTCCTGCAATTTGCCGGTAAAGGAAATTGCACGCATAATCGATGAAAGTGGTTGAATACAAGCGGTATTTTTCATTAATTCTTCGAGAACTTACGTGTAATTTCCTATTAATACGAAATCTGCAAAAAATGCGAGTCTCTGATGAAGTAACTCGCTCGCTTTGAACCGAACAAACTCAAACAAACACAAAGCACGACGGGAAGGTTGAGTGCACATGTGCTATTAATTAATTACACAGATTAAAAAAAATTCTCAGCCAACCAACCAATCAGAAACGATCATTTTTTGTAGATGTGGTATTAGGCGCGAAACTAAAACTGGTGAACGCGCGCAGTCATTTGGGAAAGCGCGCCGGACCTCAGAGGATTTATACTTTGTGACTTTCAAAAAGAGAAGAAATCAACAAGGTAAAAATACTGAAAAAAAGTATCAGTTTTGAAAACAGAGTAGGGGACCTTTAGGCCGCATCACAAAATGAAGAAAACCGAAGGCAAATATATGCAAGTATAATATACACTATTAAACTGATTTTACTGTCTGTAAGTACTGGTTCACGACATTCTATTTACCATATGGACACTCAGCAATACTAGTAAACCCATGTGGTCCAGCTTCTGGTGTCCAGTAGCCCAATGGCTGCACCATGAAATGTACTTTGATACCCTCCTTCTTGATCGCATCTTGCATTAACTTCATCGTCTGTAGACTTATTTCAGGGTCAACCCGACAATTAACACCAATTATATCAGCCCCTAAAATGACATACATTGATAGTTTGATTACAAAACGTGCATCTTGTGTTAAAATATGCATCACACTTGTATCATTTCCTGCAGTAATTTTTGAAAAATAAAAAAAATGAAAAATAGAACCTACCAAGAAAAAGCTAGTGAATGCTTTTCCTTGATTTTTTTTTCTTTTTCTATCTCGATAAAGTCTATTGCACTAGAATATAACATTACTGTTCCTTGTACATTATCATCAGCTCTAAAAGTATAAGTTGGAAAGTTGACTCAATACAACAAGCAATTGATACCTGCACGGGCCAGACGTATTGCACATTCACCAGGTGATATTCCATGTCGGTCACCTTGGTTACTGATTGCCATGGTAACTGCTGTGGGTTTACCACTGGCTTTCATGACTTCCAGCATCCACTCTGCTTCTTGGACATGTGAAATATACTGAAATATAATGTTACCATGCCATTGTGCATTTGTGGAAGTTGGTTTTGAGGATATCACAGTTGGTCTTGTGTGTGGCATTGGAAGAGAGGTCATGCATCAACATTTAGTGCAGGTCATTAAGTATGTTATCTTGTTAATTCTTATAAATACTTGTAAAAAGCAATGACAGAGAGATGAAGTAAAATAAGCACACTCTATTCCTCGGGTTTGTCAGTTACTGTTATGAGTTACCAACATTAAAATTAAGTTTCTTTACCTACTTTTTCTCTACATATCTGATCAGAAACAGTATATAACAATTTATAGAAATAAAGCAATCAGTTCAGAGCTCTATTGTTATAAGAAATCACTTTACCTCAGCAATAAGGATATCTACACCATTTTTAACAAAGATATCCACTTGTTTTTTGAATTTCTGCTGTATTTCATCCTTGGGTACTTTACCACTTGTAAATGCTCCACCTGTTTCACACAGGGATCCCGATGCAAGTGTGTAAGGACTGCCTTTAGCTACTTCAACTGCTAGTTTACAAGCTGCTTCATTGACATCATCCCACTGGGAAAAAATGGAAATATAAAATTTACAAAGAAATACAATAAATGTAAAACTTATGAATATGAAAACTACATCTTACTAGGTTTTGTCTCTTAACACTTTTAAAATAATTAGCAATTAAATGAATAAAATTAAAATTAATTTAAGGCCTGATATGCCTTGCTTTCTTGCTATTAAACGTGTAACTTGCTATTCAATTTGATAAGTTTGAGAAGCAATACTAGAAAATGTAATGTAATGTAGTGCTTATATGACACATTTCACTATTAAATGTCTCTATGTACTTTACAATCTTTAATATTTATAGTATGTAATCTGGTTTTACAAGCATGAGGTAAAATGTAGATTTCTGACCTGCAAAGGTTCGACAAGAGTTCACAGTTGAAAAACAAAACTTTGTACTTTCTAGATATGTTTTCAAACTCACGGATATTAGTTTTCCATCTATCTGTACAGGTTCATCTTGCATTGAAAATGTAAAAGCTTGCATGACATCAGCACCAGCACGAAAGAAATCACGATGAAGCTGTTGAACTGATGAGAAAAATACAATGAAATTTATGAGACTAGTAAAATACTAGTGGACTGCTTCAGTGTTTCTATAAAAAACAGGTGTAAAAGATAAGTGTAATTTTTGTACCATAAAGTGATGTGGTGATGATATCAAAACATTTATCCTTTACAACAATTTAATATATTAGAGAAACAGCTTTGTATTTATTAACTGTACATAAAAACCACACTATTCAATAGACAAATCATTAAATAGAGGTATTAGTACAAGTACTTTATTATATGTAAATATCAATAAATCGTCGCTGTATATATAGTCCATATGTGGGGGTAGCCTCTTCCCCCTTCTTAGAACAAGCCTCCTTTATGCAAGCAACAGCTCCAATAAGTAATTAAATTGTTCTCCTAGTTGCCTCTGACTAACAAACTAACTTATACAAGGGTCTTTTACCTGCTTCAGGATTTTCTACAACACATTCTGGAGTCCACTGTCCTCCCTTCACATAGCCACGTTTCTCAAGACCATAGGAGAAGCCGCCATCACCAATGATCACTTCACCAGCATCAAGACGTTCAATGATTCCTTTCTAAATGGTAAGACTGCTGTTTTAGTATGTATACAAGGCTGATGCGCAACTATAAATATTAGCACAAAACTATTTATTAATTTATATGCATAGCTTGATCGAGATACCTGTGAGGAGCTAATGTCACAAAGTTGTACTGTCTTTGATGGTTAGTACTCCTGAACTTACATAGTATGATTAAGGGGGGGGGGGGTGCTTATATATGGAACTGGGAAGATCCTAGTGCTGGGATCTCGCTAGCTGGCGAAACAGCTTTTTCATTTAGTTTACATGCAAGAGGAAGAAACACTCTACTTTACTTCTATGTTTATTATCCTTAAAACCATTAGTATCACTAGGATATTAAATTAAATATTAAATAATAATAATTAGATTACAAAAGATGCTATTTGAAATATATCAAATAAACACATGTAGCTATTCTTAAGATTGGTCAATCACTGCATAAAGTACCAGTGGGGTAATGATAATAATGGTATATTCTTTATTGCATAACCATTGCAAACACTGTGCACTAAAAACACATATTTCCAAAAAGGCCAAGTAAGGCAAGCTATTTCTACCTTTTTGTTTACAATTGTTTCGCTATATAGTGTCAGACACAATCATAGTACCTAGCTAGGTCAGCTAGGACCTAAATGCTATCTGTCAGACAGGACAATACTATCACAGTGTGTATAACCAGGCATGAAGATCCTAGTACCCTAGACATATATCCAATCAATGAAACCAATAATCAATGTCAATCAATAACAATCAATATCAATCGATGACAACTAATCGATTGATTTCAAAAAATGACATTGATTGTTATCGGTACGTGGCTGATTAAAGAGACTTTAGATTGTTACAGATTTACATTTTTCTCATTGATTTCACAAATCCTTACCATGACAATAACAATAAAACAGAATTATCTGCACAAGCACACCATGCGAATTCTCAAGGATGCAATTGATGTCAATGCATTCAATGCAATCAAGAGATTGTTACAGAAAATTTCCAGACAATAATAAGATACTTTTGACAAAACAATTAGCAATTAAGAACCTAATTAAGAACCTTTTTGCGAGACTTCCAAAAATGGTTGTTCTTAAACGCGAGTGTTTACTGTATCTCAATTGATATCAATGGATAGTATAAAAGGTCATCGATTGGCTTTTGATTGGCAATCGATCAGGTCAACATTTCTTGTGTGTGAATTGATTGGTCATCAATTGACAACTGGCAATCGATATTAATCGATAAGATAGATTGATCGATTGGATTTCCGATGATCGATTCTCATCGATTGGATACGTCTCGTAGTACCTGGACCTAAACGAAAAACATACTATTTTAAAAATGTCCATTTAAAAATTTAAAAATGTCCATGTAAACAAAATGAGGTAAATGCATGTACAGGCAGCCCAAGGTCATCATCTATCAATAATTATAAAAATCATTTCAGTGTTAAAACCTTTTTTTAATTTTTACCCTCCCCCATACTAAAAAAAACATTTTAGTATGGGGGAGGGTAAAAATTAAAAAAGGGTTTTTTTTGTATTTATTGAGACTTCTTGAATGACCTTGATTTGTACTCTTAATTTATTTCAAGTTTAACACTGAAATGATATTTATAATTATTGACAGATAATGAGCTTGGGCTGCCTGTGATGCATGCAGATAGTTTTATTCACCTTGCTAGGGAGATATTAGTGCTGGGAACCTCCTGGTCTCATATAAACACCCTTTGCATAAAAACAACTCAACAGCTCATGTTCCAGTTAAGCAATCGACTACACTGATCTTTTAAATATCGCGTAATGTTTTACGCTGCTCATTTCACTCTGATATATTGATCAAATAAAGCATAATATGTACTACCTTTACTGACATTTGTGCGCAATTTCGTCCTTGTATTTTAACTTCTCTCGCATAGTACGGTGTCACAGGGATTTGTGTCCCCCAGAGTTTTGTGTTCCCGGCGCGGGCTTGAAGACTGAACACTAGTGTTTTTGTGATTACTCACCGCTCCCTCGACAGACTGCTGAAGATGACGAGTACCCCCCGAATCAGCACAGAACATTCCACACGTGAGCTGATTCCAAAACAGATGTGTATAAAGCCTTTTCAAGATGTATTCAATTGAGAAATTGAGAATGAACTAATTGTATAATATACTTAGGAATGGATCATTACTAAAGCTCTAAACTGTAAATTGATTTCAATACAGCTGCAGAAATATTTTTACTTTTCTACCAACGATTCAAGCATGCACGTGCTACTCAAGATTCGTCGCGAACTAAAAGAGTGTAAGGTAAGATAATGGAGGTTTAGCATGACAAATTATTTTTTTTTAAATTGATTTGCTTTTCTAAAGACATGTTAAAATGTTTTTAAAATATCCGAGAGCATGTAGTGCATATTTATAAGTTTATTTGTAGAGAAATTTTCCTCTGGATCGATATAGACGATCATGCAGATCAACTACTAAGTAAGTAAGCATTTACACTAGCCAAAAGATATAAAAGAAACCAAGCTATTTCACATGAAACAGTGTACCAGACAATATATTTGTCAATCTACATTATTGACGCCAATCAATAAATTAAGTTACTTCAATATATAAAATTTATACAAATGTTAGATATCAAGCAACTAAAATTATTGAAATTTACTTGTGCTTAATTAAATCACAAAATTATAAATGCATGGATATAACAAAAAGAATTTTAAATATTCACTCTTTGCATGGATTGCAGGGCGACAGCTGCTACATAGATTTTCAGTTCTAATTGTTTTTGTTTCTATATAGATATTCTTTTTTCTCTATTTTATCATCAGTGCTTCATTGTTTGTTTTATTGTTCATTTTTTCAACAAATGGCATTTCTCACTAGTAATAGGAGTGATGTTGTAAATGCAACTAGTAGTAGAAGAAAAAACAAAACAAAAAAAACATGAAAATATACACAACATGTAAAAAAAAAAACATTTAAGTGAGCAAGTGAGCACAATAGCACAGATGACTCTGTTTTAATTGTACAGGACAAATAAATACTAAACAGTTCAGTTCATCAGCATTTATTAATGTATACTGTAGAACAATAATACAGTTTACAAAATGAGTGATGAAAGTTAGTTCTCATGAGATTACACACACACACAATACACTATAATAGATATTGGCACGTACAATATGCCTTAATGAATATCACAATAACTGGTGATGTTAATGAAGTGCTCAGTGATGCCACTGATTGGGAAAGTTGATGTATAAATTATAGCTGAATGATTATTTGTTCTGCCTTTAGGTGCCCAGAAATGGAATAAAGAACTTTCTGATGGAGTTCCAAGACCATTAACTTTCTGAATGCTGGAATGGTATGCTGTTCAATCAAGGCACATCCAGTTGCTATGCATCTGGCAAACATGCATAGAAATACACCACAGTCAAAGTAGTTGTTTTGTTGTGGTATATCATCAGGGCCATTGACAAAGAAAGACCAGTTTGAATAATCAAATGATGGATCAGCTTGATCTAGAATTGACATTATTCGTGCAACTCTGGTAAAGGAAATATCTTCTAACTTCCCCTTCGCTTTGCTATCTAATAGCACAACACTTTTTGCTTGAGGAAGTATAACTCCTAAAACCCAGTGATGGGAGGAGTTCATTGGGATGAAGACGATGTCTTGTTCCAGGAGGTTTTCTTTGTTTTTGAGAAAGTGTTCTATTGGCACTTTATCAAATTCTTCCCATTTTATTATTTCCACTCTTTGGTTACCTGAATTAAAAATGTTTTCATATTATCATTGCTAGTTATTGGATGTTCTATCATTAATTTTTTTGTGTGATACTGGTGAATGTTTTTGTCTGTTGGGATTGTATTTTTCTTAGTCTGATGGGATGAGAAAAGAAATGGGAACAATGGACAAAATGAAAACTACATTTTTTACATTTTTAAACCATAATAGTAATTTACATATCGTTTTGGATGCATTTTGCATAGCCCTAAAACATTGGTACCTACATATTAATTTAATATTATTAATATTGTTTCAGGCATTGTGCATTTCTTTTCCAGATCTGTGTGATTCAGAATTGATGGCATGCAGGAACATGGTTGAACTATTCTGATGTACTCACATAGTTCACAAACTCTCTTCCTTGATCTGAAATTAAGTGTACTGGTGCCCCATGTCGACAAAAAGAGTGGTAAAGGCCTTTTGCTACCCAGTAAGCTGACTTTTCTGGTATTGGATAGACTTCAACGTATTTTGTGAAATAGTCTGTCTGAGTCAAGATGTATCTATGATTAAAAAAATTGTTAATGCATATAACAGGAATGTTTTAACCATTCTCCTATTTAACAATTCTCCTACAGAAACATCTTGATGCTTCAAACAGGCCCATGATCAGTAATTTGATCCTTGCTGTATTGTCATTGTTAGTATAAGTTCCTAACACTTCACTTAACATTATAATATACTTACTTGTTTCCCTTTTCTGTTGTAGTGTGTGCATCAATCAAATCCATACCAACCATATACCAAGGTTTAGCTGTCACAGGAATTGGGTGAAGAACATCTACTGTTCTTACAGGTTCTCTTGTATTACGCTGACAACGATCACAGTTTTCAATCTGATAGAATAGTGATTGATAGAGAAAAAGCAATAATAATCATTTTTTGGAGCATCTTTACTGATTTACATTAACAAACAATTATCAATAATCATTTCCTAAACAAATAAATAAATAAATAAATAAATAAATAAATAAATAAATAAATAAATAAATAAATAAATAAATAAATAAATAAATAAATAAATAAATAAATAAATAAATAAATAAATAAATAAATAAATAAATAAATAAATAAATAAATAAATAAATAAATAAATAAATAAATAAATAAATAAATGAATGAATGAATATATGAATGAATGAATGAATGAATAAATAAATAAACAAATAAATAAAATAAATAAAAAAATAATTAAATAATTAAATGATGAATAAATAAATGATGAATAAATAAATAAAATAAATGAATGAATGAATAAATATATAAATACTAGATAAATAAATAAATAATGAATAAATACTGGATAAATACTGATGAATAAATAAATAAATCAAACAATGAACAAATAAATAAAATTGAACGAATAATTAGATTTTAAAACTGATTAGATAGATGTTTTAAAAAATCATGAAAAACTTCTATTACTTTATCTAAAACGCTAGATCAAAACTGATTTTAATAAAAAACTGCCCTCTAAAAATTTCTTATGTTAAGCTTAATCTTCCTACTCTAGAATGACTGCAGCTATTTCTACAACAATAAAAATAAGTGCTAATGCTTTCTAAAAAAATGAAATGTAAGAACTTAAGCTTATATAGGTATTTTTTTAGAGAAATATATGATTTTTCCCGACAAAATCTATAAAATCGACATTTTATTTCTTTTCAAAAGTCACGAAGAATTGCAAGTAGATGTTACGTTTTTGCCCCGTTTTTGAAAACGAGAATACTTTTAATCAATAAAAGAGTAGATAAAAACAAACAATTGTGTGCGTTGATTTACCATTGACATGATGTCTTTGTAATAATCTGGCCAGTAGTAGCGATCGTTGATTTTCCTGGCTGTATTATCTCTCCCAACATGTCCACCGAATTCTGACAAGTGACACTCTTCGAGTACTCGTAGTTTTTGTTGTTTTCCTTTGATGACCAATCTTCTTTTTCCGTGTTTTACGTACCAAAAGTTGCACTGCTTTTCATCCCAACAAAAACTTTTGCATTTTCTTCGTAAAGTTTTTTTTTGATTTTGCGTAAAAGAAGATGGACAAGTTTTGTCTGACAAATAATTAACAATATTGTCATATTCCTCATCGTCCATGACAGAGAGAAAAAAAAGCGATCAAGTGTATTAAAACTAAAATTGAAATTTCCCGCGAAAAAAAATATCTCAAAGGTACCAATAAAATTTCCCGCGAAATTAAGCGAGCTTAGCGCTCGGGAGGAGCAATTCTTCTTAAATTACCTGTGGGAGGGGTAGGTAATAAGAAAAAAATACTAGTGTCCAGTCTTCAAGTCCTCGCGGGGAACACAAACCTCTGGGGGACACAAATCCCTGTGACAACGGTGAGCGACGGTGAGCACTCTTGGCCCGTCCCGACACGGGTGAAAAACGCACTGCGCACACTCGGAAAATGTGTTGTCATTCTCGGGAACGCGCGGGTTTCTAATATTTCCTCCTAAAATACAATGTTTACCAATAAAAAAATCACTTGAAAAATTATAATAAAATTCAAAAAAGTATGAAGGTCAAGTGTGAAGGGCCATGTCTTCATGAAAATTGTTTCACTCAGTCGTAAAAGGACGGCCTTGCAAGAGAGTCCGTACAAAAGTACATAAAAAACCTATTGCCGTAACTTTGTTTTCTTGACAAAACTCATCATAGCTGCCTATGAATGAAAACTATAAACTGTGTAAATATGATCAAAATCTTTTCAGTATTCGCGACGTTTTTAAGACTTTTCGAAATAAAATCTGTCGGCTTTTTTTCGTGAAGCAAAATATTAAGAAACCGAGCGTTCCCGGGTATGACAACACCATTTCCCGAGTGTGCGCAGTGCGTTTTTCACCCGTGTCGCCCGTCCCTCAAATGACTTCGGAAGGCTTTCCGACGAACCGAATCCGAAGCCGACGGCTGTATTCCGATTATTTCCGATCGTACATTCAAGACTCCAAAGTAATTTTACAGACAATTTACAGATATCTATGCTGAATTCTAAAACTTACAACGCAAAAGTTTCACTAAATAAAACATATTTTCATGATTTGAAAGTTTTTTAATTGAATATACAGGCCGTTTGACCGATCATCTTATACTTTATAGTAAACAGACAATTAGTTTTATTAGGTGCTGTCTTTGCGGAACAACACTGAACTAGAAAGATAATTCAATGTGGTCTTACTAAAACAATAAAGATTCTATATTCTTTTTATTAAGTCCTCTTTAGCAAGTGTACACGCATTATTCAATCTCTAGACCTAAGAGACGTTACCTGAAAGATTATTTTCGAACACGCCAGAAAAAGAAAACGTAGGAGCCCACACAATTGAACCAAAAAAAAAAAAAGAAAAAAGAAAGAAAGAAAAAAAAAAGAAAAGAAAAAGGTTTGACCCCCATCTCCGCCCCCCAAAAAAAACTTGCATAAAAGACAAGCCGAAACGAGTTTTCATTGTATCAACCATTAGCATTAATTTCTATACGGCTGACAGAGCTGAAAAAAAATTTATAGTTTTTCTGTGGAAAACCAAACGGAAATGTGTTGAAGAATGCACCTTTGGAGGGATGGCCAGGCGCCCTTGGTTGTCTGTAGGATCTATTGGCCATCCTCGAAAAGGAGGATTTCAAAAGCAAGGAACTTGCATTCAGGATAAACGATTAAATGGGTTTTTTTAAATTGGCTTATTACTGTGCTGTATTATAATTGGTCAGAAAATGTTTAAAACAAAATATAAAAAAATGAGAATTTTCATTTTTTACAGTTTTTAGTACGGTCGACCGGAGGAATGCACCTTTTGAGGGATGGCCAGGCGCCCTTGGTTGTTTGTGCAATTGATCGGCCATCCGCGAGAAGGAGGTTTTCAGAAGAAGTTAGGTTTTTTAGAATATTGTTTTATTTATTTGACAACATTCAATTATAAATAAATAAATAAATAAATAAATAAATAAATAAATAAATAAATAAATAAATAAATAAATAAATAAATAAATAAATAAATAAATAAATAAATAAATAAATAAATAAATAAATAAATAAATAAATAAATAAATAAATAAATAAATAAATAAATAAATAAATAAATAAATAAATAAATAAATAAATAAATCAATCAATCAATCAATCAATCAATCAATCAATCAATCAATAAATCAATAAATCAATAAATCAATAAATCAATAAATCAATAAATCAATAAATCAATAAATCAATAAATAAATAAATAAATAAATCAATAAATCAATAAATAAATAAATCAATAAATAAATACATAAATAAATAAACAAACAAACAAACAAACAAACAAACAAACAAATAAACAAACAAACAAACAAACAAACAAACAAACAAACAAACAAACAAATAAATAAATAAATAATTAATAAATGTAGGGGAAAAAGTCAATCAAAACGATACAAAGTTCAATTTATTCATATTTTATTTCTAACAAATCATGAAAATATGTTTTATTTAGTGAAACTTTTGCGTTGTAAGTTTTAGAATTCAGCATAGATATCTGTAAAATTACTTTGGAGTCTTGAATGTACGAATCTCCCAATTCAATTGATCGGAAATAATCGGAATACAGCCGTCGGCTTCGGATTCGGTTCGTCGGAAAGCCTTCCGAAGTCATATCCTTTTTAGGGATGGCCAAGAGTGCTCACCGACGAGTACCGGTTGCATGCCCCGTTAACCCCGTGATATCTCGTACCCAGGCACTATACCAAAAGTAAGATTTTCGGGAGTTTTCGACCTCCGAAAACGTGAGAGTGACCCGGGGTTTTCAGGAGTTTTCAATAAGCACTCACGACGCCGCGTGTCTCTGGCGTTTTCGATTCGAATACCATTGAAAACGATCCGTACAAAATAGTGAGTACGTTTTCGATGACGCGAACTAAGAGTTCAAATGTATTTACAGGCGTTTCCGACTTGAAAACGGAAAACAGTATGTTTTCGTCCCTCAAACGTCAGGCGCACGGGTTGTTATGCGGACTTGAAAACTATAGAAGACGCACGAAAACGATACGTTTGCATATCCATTTTCAAGAGTTTTCGGACCCGAAAACGTAGCTTTTGGCACAGTGCTAGGGCAAAGGTGCGCAAGATTAGGTCAAGGTTAGCGGTAGCGGAGCGCCTGAAGATATCCATCCTGTCCTACTGGACGCAAGAACGCGGTCGGGAGAAGGGATAATAAATCAAAAGGCCACGAGAAAACGCTGGCTATGGGTACGAAATTGGAAAAAAAAACAATGCTCAAGGGGTCTAAACACAGGGAGCCCAAACGCTAATTTTTCTTTGTTGGTCTGTCTGTTGGTCTTTGGTTGGCTCCAAGCAATTTTATCGAAATTTTAGTAATTTCAACCACTCCACTGTTATTTATATATCTTATTTGATGATGCTGACAACAGAAAAGTTCGTCGTTGACTATGGTTTAAATACTTGATCGTTAGCAGCATAGACTCAGTTTTTTAAAAAAACGTTTATCCACAATTGTTTTCGGTCGCGCTGTACGTACTGTATCTATATAGATGTATATGTACCTATATATTTAACAACACTGAACCATCCCTCCCACCCCCACCCCCCCTTCCATGGGATATGTGCTCTATTTACTGACATTACAGGCAAGAGTTTTAGCCCGGCTCAAGAGCTTTTTCTCATAATCACTTACAACAATTTGCTTTACTTTTTTTTACATATTACTCCGACGAAGGACTAACGTCCGAAACGTTAGTTTTGTTTTCATCCCTTTACGGTGTACAACTTATATATATATATATTACAACTATGGTTGTACTGATTATTTATTGAAAATATTTGATGTTACTTTAACTCTTCAGTTTAGGGGCGGTCCATTTCAAATTGTACCCTTAAAATATCTAATGTTCCCGTCCCTTAGCTCAAATCAAACAACAGACTTTTCTGATAAATAACGGGGATTTCTCGTGATTTCCGTAACTACTGATCCCTGATCTTGAAGACGTTTATATTTCATATTTACAAATATACCAAAATGATAACAAATTAAAAAAACCGATATATTGGAAATGAGTACTTGCTTAACAATGGCATACGCTCCAAATCGATTGATTGAATAAAAATAATAAAGACATTTAGCCAATAAAACAATAAAGAATCACAATATAAATAAGCTCAGCTTTATTACTACTAAATTAAATAAATTGGTGGGTGCTCATCGCACTAACTTGCAGCTGAATTGCGTAGAACACATTCAGGGTGCAATCATTAACTGAGCTGTTCTTTTAATTTTTTTCCCCCTCTGCTCATCCAAGTGTTTTATGTGCGAGTCAGCAACATCGATAAATATGCGAAAAGAAACAAATCATGACATAGATTTTCAATTAAATTTACTCGAAAATGTATACACAAAAACACTTACTAATGTCTATAAATTTCTTGCTAGCAGTACTTGGAATTACCTTCTTAACACGCACAAATTTGGGAACAATTAAAAAATTTCTTCGAAGCAAACACCGACCAAACCAAGCTCGATTTGTTGGATTCACGGGATTGCAACAAAAACGCCATAACAACGTTGCTAAAACTGCCTTACTAATCCTGGGGGGGCACTATAATCAACCACCCCTCCCCTCCTCATCCCCCACCCCAAAAGCTGTGTAAACTCATGCATTAATGTCTTTTAACCAATATTTTGTGGGGGGGCCGAGCCCCCCCAAAATATTTTGTGGGGGGCCCCGTGCCCCCCGGCACACCGGTTCCGCCGCCCCTGTTTGGGTTATCAGCAACGAGTAATAAGAGGTAAAAAACAGAGTTTTGCCAATTCCTCTCAAAACAACGACCAGAGATCGAATGCCGCGTGGAGGATAATGACCAGTGCGCATGCGCAGGGTTTTTTCAGACTAACAGACTGATGGAGCCACGTTTGTTTTCCCACATTGAAGGCCAAAAAAATATTTAGAGGGGTAAAAAAGGGGTAAATTGTTTTATAATTAAATCCTCAAAGTATAAAATGGTGACGCGAGTATACTTTTGCAGGGTGGGGATAGTAATAGTGACATCACATGGTTTGGAGAGGCATTTGGACAATTCTGAACATCCAAAAACTTGAAAAAAATACTCGCTGCATTTTAAGACTCGTACCGGCGTAGTTTGTAGCATGAGGACGAGAGGCAATGATGATGACGAGTTGCAATAAGCTGATAACTTGATTTTTATGTGCCCTGAGTCATTCTTTGAGGTAGTAATTGCAGTTCAGTAGTTGTTGTCAAAATTGAAGACGTTTCTCTCTCGTTCTCATGCTTAAGATCGTCATTACTATCATTACTTAAATAAAGTGTTTTCAAGTATTTAGGGGTAGTCACCAAACTCTTGGTTTGTATCACCCGACATTCAGTTTTCGAGACCCGCCATGAGCATGTGATATTTTTCTCTTAATCTTTCTGTCATTTTTTCACGTCACTCATTTATTCTTTCTTTCAACTTATTCTTTATAAAATAAGCACAAGTTGGAACTACGTGCGTGAGCAATGAGTTGCGTAAGCAGGTGCATGGCTAGATGTTCAGGACAGACGAAAGCCAGTACTGACGAGCTGCAGTAGTGTCTTGATTAAGAATTTTAAACTAATAGTGATTGCCAGATCTAAATAAAGTTCTTCTTTATTAGAATCGATGTTGCCGCCTCGGTGGATCGACGGTTGCTGTCGCAGAAAAAAAACAAAAAAAAACAAATCCAGTCAAAGTTGCAAAGGCGCCCGGTTGCGATGCAACGATTTTAGCTGTAATAAAAGTCAACAGTTCACAGCATGCAATGGCCAATACTCCACAGCATTTTTTGTTTCTAGAGAACACGCTGGTGGTCGCATGTTCTTCCTGCACGTATTACACCACTGCATGTTAACAGTCTTTTAAACATATCGTTTGTTCCGGCGATGCCTCGTTACTCGAAACTGAACTATATCTACCTTAAGGCCGCACTTCATTACAGTTGTTATCGCATCAGTGGTAAACAGTACCGTATCGTACCGTAACTTTAATTTCTAAAAACCCCTTCAACTTGTTTGACGTGTCTCGGTGGTATCATAACCGGCGTACCGTTTCCCACTCAAGCGAAATCGACTCTATCATGCATGAAGGACATGAAGAGAAGATTGGCAAACTTCAAGCTGGTTGTGTTTATACTAGTTTAAGTTATTCATCTTACGCAAGATTGCTGTTTAAACACGAGTAGACACTGAATTGGCTGGTCGTTCAAGCTATCTGCCTTTGTTTTTTGAAACACTTTTACCATGCCCATTTTCCCTCCCACCTCATTAAAAAAGCTTTTTTACTAATCTTTTTCTGTGTTGTCAAACTCAATTACTCAAATCACAACGGTGCCATAGAATAACCACTGACATCTCTTTTATTCATGTGTTGATGGTCGTTTATTCCATTGTCATTAAAAGTATTATCAGCATTAAGGACAGCTTGAGGTCTTCACTGTTTCAGACACATCCTAAGTGAGGTTGTTTTGTAAAGCAAAAAACAATCAACAACTCTGCATCGATCCCATCACCAGTCGGTCAATACACATCAATAAACCACAAAAAATATTGTTTTCAATAGTTTGTTTCTTTAATATGTTCTTAGCCGTATCGCTATGCAGTGTTATTCTTTTGTTCGCAGACAATAATAGGCTTAACGTTTATTTATTCGTACTACTTATGACGAAAGCTAAATCAAGAGGCTTAAGCATTTTTACGACAGCTATTTCCTAGATAGCCAAAAAGGTGACTTATTTTCGACAGACGTTTTCAGTTTTTGACTGTTTTTGATGGTTATCTTGATATTTTTTGTTTGTCGTCTACGGTTCAAGGGTGTTTGTGAATATCTATTGTTTACCAAAGTGTTAATACTTTTTGGTCATGAATATATAATGTCTAAGATATGACAACGAATTGTCTGTATATTTCGTTGGAATTTTTTTCCTTATGTGTGACTAGTTATTTTTATAGATGTAGCTATGAATAGATTCTTTTTATGCTATGTACAATCTTTGTAACTATTTAATGTTTTTAATGTGCCCTTCAATGGTGCACTTTGCGTCATTTTTTTGTGCCTTGGACACATGATATTGTCTATCATAGTATCTTATGAATATGATCATTGGACAGTTCATTTTATCTTAACGCATCGACGTTCCTTGCGAAATAATCTTGAAATCCTGCAAGCAAAAGCACATGGAAAAATCCGCATTAGCAAAAAAGATAATCTTGTAAGAATACAGTAAAGAATTTGGCAACTATTTGTTAAACCCAGTTGACAATATAAAGGATTCTGTATGTGCCTGATGGTAAATATAAGTATCCGTCGTCATTAATACTAACAATCTTTAATTCTTACCTTTTCTTTCTGAGATGTCTCACTCTCTTGCAAACGAATCCCTCACCGCATGGGCATGCATGGTTTATGCGGAACGCTATTCCACCTTCGGATACAGAACAAATGTCGTTTTCTCGTAACATCGTTTTGCATAACCACTCGCCATGAGTAGGAGCACAACAAAGTCCTTGGTTGCATTGTCGATCGACAGTACAACGAGCATCCAACTGTCCTTGTGGGACAATCTTTCTGCATTTGCCAAACACACATTCCAAGCCATGAGAACAGACATGATCTCGTCGACAATGAGCACCTAACGGTTTTAAATCGTGACACGTCCCGTAAAAGCGATGACAGTATCTTCCTTTGCCGCAGTGTTTGTCCTTCTTGCATATAAAACCAGAATTCTAAAATGTAAAAATTATAAAATGTCAGCATCATTGTCAGCATTTGTTCATCAAAGTTATTTTACATTTGATAAGTCGTTAGCATCATCGTCAGCAATTGTTCATCAAAGTTATTTTACATTTGATAAGTTGGACTTACTTTTTCAACGTCGTGCGAGGTGATATTATGTGGTGTGCCTGGATCTTTTCCACCACCGTTATCAGTGGCTGTTAGGCTCAGCAACAGGCCATACACAACACCATGAGCTATCGGAACCATTAACAAAACGATCAATGAAATTATGAAGACTTTCATGTTAGTTCAGTTGAATTAAAGCACTTTGATAGATCTGGGAATCACAGGTCTCGATAAGATAGTTTTATTTGACATGCATAGCACGTGTCTAATTACAGTGAAGCTCAACCAACCAATTATAAGACAGTTTTGTTTGAGTGAATGACAAGCAAAAGAAAAGAGGCGTGGAGTGTAATTACGAGGGAGGAGAAACATCACTTGAAGTGTTATTTTCCCATTGATTGTGCTAATTAGTGGCTTTGATGGACATAAATTATGCACTCCATTGATTGTTTTTTTTGCAGAAAAACTCATAAAACAATACTTTCAGTATCCTAAGTAGTAATTCTATAAGTCGACAACACTATCTAGGCAGTACGTGCAAAAAACAGTCCTAAACTCTGATCTCCAAAGGATTTATGCAAAGTTTCCGTTGACGTTTGGCAAAGTACACAAGAATTATTCCTGTTGATTCCATGCGTAAAGCTACGCACGTCCATGGTAGTCGTTCTCGTTGATTAAAATATTTTAAATCTAACTTTCAAAGATTGGTTTCTAATCTGACATTAAGTGCACTGATAAGTTTTAATTTTGACAGTAATCGCGATGTTTGTGCCATTCAAAGTAGCTTTACAATTATCTACACCACATTCCTTCACTCGGATCAGCATACTTGAACTAAGTTAGGATACCAAGACTGCTCGCTATGTTTACTCTTTCAAACTGTCTTTTAGTTTATTTACTTTAGCCACTTACTTCTCACTTTAGCGCCTAAGAGCGTTTGTAATTAGGCAAACCAGTACAATTTAGAAAATTCTCGTACATCCCGTACATGTTTGTCACAACAGCAAAAAAACGTTTCATTTGTCGTGTATTTCCATCGGTAAACAAATATTTACATACACATGCAGACATCACGTTACGCACAAATCATGACATTGATTTGAGTACGTGGTCAATTTCTGATGTATCGAGTTCCGGTACTGGAGAGGTTTTGAATTGTTCTTTTAAGTAACTTTTATTGATATGAAAAGGTTCGACCACACGTTGTGTTAGTATGGTGTGGTTCATCAGCCTATTTGGTAGCGAGAGGTCTAGTGATGATATAGTGCTCGAGGCAATCCTGTGACACATGGAACAATAAGTCCAATAAAAATTAGACTTCGTTTTACTTGTACTAATCATAAAAGCTTGCAATGTGATTGTCAAAATAGTGTTAACACGCAAGCTCTTTTATTCCAGTCTTTTAGTTTTAAATCGTAAAGAGAATCTCAACCGCCTGCTCGAAGCTTTTATACCACTAGGGCACATGTTATTCGAAGGGGGTAAAAGGCCAAATCTAATCGACGTGTTTGAAGCGAAATTGGTTCACCACACTAGGGGAGCTTTTTACTTTGAATATAAAAATAAACAATTTTAATTGCTAGTTTGTTGTTAGTTCATGTGGGGTAGTCTAAACTGATCAAGAACATGAGACTTGCCCCGGGCGTTCCCACTAAGGAACCATCAATTAGTGTGTAATTGAATGGTGTTGAGCCCTACTGTGTAAGAACCGTTTTGTATTCACAGTTAATTTTAGAAATCAATTCCCATTTAATTGTCCTTTATTTAATTAATAACTCCATCCGGACGTTCATTCTTTCCCCGAAAACTATCAGCTACTTTGTTACCAACAGCGTCCCTACTGCTGAACAACTGACGGTTTTATCTCTCTAACAGTTGAAGTCAGTTGAGAAACATTGCAGAAAATGGACTTCTTTGTCCTATTATATCTGGGTTTTTATTGAATGATATTGTAATGATATGACTATTATAAATGATAGCACACGTTCTACTTAAAAACACAGCCTTTAACGGGCTTTTTTATACAATAATGATATTCATATATAAGTGAGGTATATTTCAATGAACCAGTTTAATTGCAATCATTCATGCCGTTTGCCGTTAAGCGACAACCTTTACGATCAGATATAATATATATTTTCCTATTAGACAATCATAACAATGTGTACATGATATTTTTAATATAAGTCACAGGACAGGTACAAATATGCAATCTCCTATAAGATTTCTATGGCGAGAACAAGTGAAAATAAAACTCCTAACGAGAACATCATTGAAAGGGAAGGACCTTTCTTGGAACACAGTAATTTTACAATTCATAGTTGTTATGTTTGATTTTAATTTACAACTTATGAGAAACAGACAGGTCCCAGCTCGACTCCAAATTCACCATCTTTAGTATCATACGATGCAAAATCTACAATAGGTAGTCTTGTGGACTGGCTTGTTTTGAGCTTAATGATAGTCTTTCGCCATTGTAGATCACGGACCTGCGAAAAAACAACATCAAAAGAACAAAGCAATTAACTGCTGTCATACATCTGTATATACCAACTCACGCAATTGATGAGGTTTGCCCCGGACATTATTGCTGGAGGGTGTTCCCGGTGTAACCTCCCTCGTGTTCTCGTATTAATCGTGACAGACTAGCTTTATACCGCGTTTTTGCACTTGTGCTTTAATGTTTTGCGTAGGAACTGTTACAGGCTTTTTGCTGCAATAAAAATGACTATCTGACACCATGCGACATTGTCGATATCGAAGATCTCCTAAACTAAATTGATGTCGTTTCGTCCGACACCGACCGTCGCAAGAAGGCACAAATGTATTGTGATTCACAGACATTTGCCCTTCATAGACTGAAAGTTAAGTTTGTTTTCTTTACCAATATTTGTGAACTACGTTATGATGTGTGTATAAGATATGATATCTTTGCGCCATTTCCGTGATATAGTGATTAGTACATTTTTTTACAAATGAATGCCCTTCAGCCAGGGGCCCGGGCCACCAACTTCCTCAAAAATTAACTAATCCGTAATTACTAGACTACACTCAATTGCAAAATTAGGTGGGACATTACACATAATTTAGTAAATCGCTGAGTATTGTTCTCAAACTCTAACCCCTCCCCTCTCCGCAATGTTGGCAGCCTCGACGACGATTGGCATCAACAAAGCCAATGCAACATTGTATGGGGGGGGGGGGGGGGTTGAAGTGGTTGAAAACGGTGTATACATAAAAAAGGAGAAGTTTCGAAAGGGCCAGAACGGAGAAAAAACTGTGGATGTCCCAACAATTTTGCAACTAAGTGTAGCTTTTGCTATTTCTAATTGTCTGTGTTCTTATCAAGTGCAAAAAATTATATAATGAAAATGTATATTTTGTAAATACTTTTCCCCTCAGCACAATAACGTTATTGTTATTGTTTGAGGTGTAAGAGGTTGATTTTGAACTAAAATAAACGGTTGAAAACAATTCTTATCTCCCTCCCCCCTCCCATCACTTACACATTCAAACGTTTAATAAACGGTTGAACAATAGGCCTCTGTCTAAATGTCAATTGCACTTGTTAGAGTCGAAAGATCTTCACGTATTTGCTAAGTCTGCAGAGAGGTTTAAATTTGTTTTACTTTTAAGTATTTGGTCTAATAAGAGAAAGTAATTATTGGTATATTAGAATAACTTTAAGTGGAATGATTTTGGCATCTATTCCCATGAATATTTCTTCCGCACTCTCTCACTCTTTTTCTCACTTTCTTTAAGTACTTTAAAATACTAAAAAATAATGTTCATTTTGTGCAAAAACTTTCTTTTTTCCCGCAGCTTTGTCATGGCTGCCATGGAAAAAATATCCTGCACAGCCATCGTATTAGAAAAAAATATCCTACAAAAACAATTGCCCAATCCCCCCTTTAAAAAATATCTAATGGTCCATCCCTAATCTGCAACTAAGTAATCGGATTGACCTGGGTTCTACTATTTCGCACACTAGATTCATCTCCGCTCGGCCTGAATGTTTCTATTTATACTGATATCATGTCCTGGTCTATAGGGTATCGGTACAGGCAGGTACATCGATAAAGGCACGGAGTGGATTGTAACTGTGTATTACACGATACAATGAGTCGAACAACAAGTTTCACAGCGAGTTTACGACACAAATAGTCAAACATGTGTACCTACTGCCTTTATACCCGATCCCAATAAACCCCAAAAATATAGAAACAGTACCTTGCATTCATCTAATAATATGCTAGGCCTTGATCGTCTGTGGTTCTTAGATTGAAATTGATATTCATCTGCACCCATGAGTTTAAGACCTTTCTTCGCAGACTTGATCTCTGGGTTGAACCAGGCACTGGATTTCTTGCAGTGATAGGTAAACATTTGTTCGGCTTTACTGCTTAGAAGTTGTAGCAGTGACAGTTGGATTTCATCGATATTATATTCAAGCTGAAGTTAAATAAATTATTTCATAAATTAACAAATGAAAGCAAGGATTTTATTCAACTTTGATCAACGTATTGTGTTGAAAAAACAAACAAACAAACAACAAACAAACAAACAAACAAACAGACAGACAAACAAACAAACAAACAAACAAACAAACAAACAAACAAATAGGATGATAAAAAGTTAAATCACTTTAATCATTAATTAATATAATGACAAATGTAAACGTAACAGAAATACCAACTAATTAGCAGACAAACCAATTGGTTATTTATTAGCCAATGACAAGAAATTGCATTTGAACAAACCAAGTGATCTAGATATAATTCGTACAGTTTTAGATAATAGTGCCCATTCTCTTTTTCCAATCGTCATTAGTTTCAGAGAGATCAATACTTTGAAGAATAGGCTATTTGTATGATGACGTCATATACTACCAATAACAGCATGCTCTGCCGACTTTCTTTTGTATCGCAATTAGTGCAAATTATTTTATTAATTTCCAATTAACATATTGAATTCGCAAAACTTGCTGGTAGTGGTAATAAGTGACGCCATAATGCAAAAATCGCCAATTGAGTAATTTGCCTGGTACCTTATATCCGCTTTTCGTTTCGTCTGAGAACCAGCTATATCCGTTGTTGGGAGACAGCCATTTCTTACGTTCGACCTGAAAGAACAAATAGATATTATCAACGACCATAATCAACAGAAAACCTCATTCGGGAACTGAATGTTGATTCTATTCTCCAGAAAAATAAAATCTGAATAATAATGACGAGATTTTACTTATTGCAACTATTTCTAGAAATTTTGATATGCGCACATATCTTCCATGCATAAAAAAGTTTCATTAACGCAATTATTGTATTTGCGATTTTCATATTTACGAGGTTCTGTTAGCATCTTTTTTTTAATTTACTTTCTTAGCCTTGTAGTGCTCTAGTACTTCAAGAGGTACAAGGGTCAGACTGGCCGAATGTTAAAGGTTGCGGGTTCGATTCCTTTCTGGGCAGCTATACACCGAATTGAGATATGGCGGACGGCGTTGTTATGTACTGGGGCGAGATGACAGAAACGACGTTATTTAGTCGTCGCACATCCACAGTGTTTTGTGCTGATCCTAATATTGTTGTTTAACTTCGGTCAGAGTTTTTTCCATGAATTTAATTTGTACCAACTGCTTACGAAGACGACTGAATAGCCTCGTTCTCGAGATCGTCAGCCATATCCCATATTGGTAGATAAATCTATTTTAAGAGTTCATTTTCAGTGAGTGAGATGATTTTTTTCCCTCATTTATCATATTAGATAAGATAGTATAATGTGCACACTAACTGATCATTTCATCATCGATTTGAACTTACTTGTTGTTTCGGCGTGACGCAAGTAGATAGAGTGGTCATGTTACAGAATAAACGTACGGCATCCTTGGTGGATCCAAGGTTAGGATCGATCCAGTAGTATCCTATGGAAAAAAAAAAAAAAAAAAAAAAAAAAAAAAACAGCAACAACCTTATTAGTTAATTGGTATATGAAACTGAGTGTCATCACAGCCATGTTCATGCCCAACAGCAAAGTTAACATTTTTGAAATTTAGCGATTCTATGTTCATATTCTTCAAGCAAAGCTCACATTCTACATTATACTGGTGGAAATTCTCATCAATATTCTCAAATTCAAAACAAATTATACTTGAACTTCGGCATAATATTATTCAATTACTGAATTATCTAATGCATGGCAAACAATCTACCATTTCTGCTTCCAACCGCCGAAGGATTTTAAAAAGAAAACCCTAGCCTACCAGTCACCGAACATTCGACTACATAAATGGTCCACAGCTAGGATATAAATTTCTAATGTTACTGTCCCGGTAGAAAGCCCACAACGAATTACCGTCAAGCACTATGACGTCATGGCTTGTTTACATGAATAAAAATACATCTAGTTCTGGCGATATATTTTTCCTTTAATAATAATAATAATAATAAATAAATCTATATAATATATATTTAATACATTTGGCATTGTACTTATACTTATAATTTGTTCCAATATTATAAATGAACTTTGACCCTATTTTTCATTGATTTTAAGATGTTAAATCCCCTCTTTTTTGCCCATGATTCTTAGCATTAAAACAATAAATTTGTTTACATGTGACGTCATAGTGCTTGTGGCTAATTGGAATTCCCTTTCATGTGAAGTCAAAGCAGCCCAATCTGGAGAACAACACAAAAGCTTTTTGCTCTCTTGGGAGCTGAAATCCATTGGTTTGTCCTCCAGGTTAAGCTGCATTCCAACGAACTGCAAAGAATCTATAGTTCTTACCACTTTTGAGTTCAGGGTAGTATGCAGCAAGGTCTCTGCACGTCTTGGCTGGGAATTTTCTGCTTCCGTTTCGTTGTTCAAATTTCAACATGTTGTCAGAGAGTTCATAAGCCAAGCGACTCCATTCATCGGTCTAGAACAAAACGAATTATTGTGATCGTGAGTGATGATATGTTTTAAAACATCTGATTTTTTTGGCCAGGTCACATGCAGGAATCCCTGAATTTGACATGATATGTCTTGACTAATTTAGCTACAATGGCATTCGATTACAAATTTGTATTTTAGTTAAGTTAATCCAGGGAAGATACGACTATCAACACAGAGACTGCTAATAGCACCATTAGGTAGATTAAATTAATAATTGTGTTTTGGGGGTTTGACAAGCATCGCGTGACAAATCCTTGATATGACTTTAAGGTATTCGATGTCGGAAGCAATTGCTCGATAAAAAAAATTAAAATCAAACCATTTTATCAATCTTTCAAAGCATTGAGACGACCACCTAAAAACTGAAATATTGAGAAATATAATCTCAACTACAATTGCGGCCAAAATTGTTGATGGTTGGGAATTAGGACGAACATGGCTCTACAGCGTTAGCCGTTATCTTCTCACCCTAAAAAAGACATTGATCGGGGGAGGGGGTGTTGATGTTCAGGTTTTTTCACATTTAAGGTCTGAGAACACATACCCTGTTTGGTAGAGATTTTTCAAAAGAAATCTCTGCAGTGACGTGTTTCGCGCCGTTCAAAAACGTTTGGACGAATGCATTAACTCGCATACCGATTATTAACCGGTTTCAAACCGGTATGTGAGTTAATTTATTCAAAAATTCAATAAACAAGTTTTAAGGTCGGTACACATTAGGCGACAAGTCGTAGCGACTTGTCCCCGCGGCAGGTCGCAGCGAAGTAGTTTTGGCAAAGATTGTATCGCCGTGACAGAATTTTGTCGCTACGACCTGTCGCATGAAATCCGACCTTTACGACAACGAGCGCATACGCACAACATTTTAGCGCCAAAGCCATTTTGGAAGTGACGAAATGTGATGCTTATTGGCGTCAGCTCGCGCATGAGCGACAGAAAGATAAACACGTCCTTTCAGATGTTTCTTTTAAGGAATCTCTGACAACAGGGTAAAGGCCGGTACACACGATGGAGCTTGCTCCCGCAACATGCTTTCGGAGCAAGCTCCCTCGTGTGTACCGGCCTTAAGAACACGCAGTGTCACATTAATTCTCAACTCATTTTGTTAGCGATTGTATCAAAAAGATAAACCACTTAGGTATTTACAATGCGTATATTTGATGAATTATAATTATTATGACCGAACCGGGAACGGACAAATGCAATCTCAGATAAGTTGGTTAGGTCGTGAACCTCGACGAGTTTAAAGACTCTCCGACAACCCAACTATTCTGCCCTTAAACGTGTTTTTGTACTTCTATAGAAAATTATACTTACTGCTTCTTCGCTGTTAACTTCAAGGGATCCAGCATCTCCAAGTGATCTTCTCTACAGAATAAGAACAACACAAATTATTTAGTGGTTTTCGCACGTATTAATTCAGATAACTTTACTTTGAATTGTAGATCCTTATTAGTTCAACGAATAGGTGCCGTGTACATAAGCATTTATTATATTAGCTTTTGAGCTACAAATTCCGTACACCGATCAAAAATAAAATGGGGGAAAACATATATTGAAATGTTGATATTTGTAATGATATTTTTTCTTTTATTCTTCATACACCAAACGCATTAATTAATAACTACTATAACACCAACAGATCACACAAAATCAGTTTCTGGTAAGTTTTTAAATTCACAAGATTTCAAATGGTAGCTTCGTCTAAAACAAAGATACATTGCTAGTTATCAAGTAGTGTAGTCTTAGAACTTTGTCAAAGAAGTACCTTTCGTGCACCGCCATCACCACTGCCACCACTACCACCGAATGTAAAGCCTCCGGATGAGCTACCGCCGGCACCATCTCCACCACCAAATGAGAAGCCACCACCACTAGAGCCGCCGCCGCCGCCACCTCCAGCACCGTCACCTCCAGAGCCGCCACTACCACCAAATGTGAAGCTACCACCGCTAGAGCTACCACCACCTCCAGCGCCGCCACCACCGGAGCCGCCACTACCACCAAATGTGAAGCCACCACCACTTGAGCTACCACCACCTCCACCGCCGCCGCCGCCGCCGCCGCCAGCACCTCCAGCGCCGTCGCCGCCACTACCACCAAATGTAAAGCTGCCACCACCACTTGAGCCGCCTCCTCCAACACCACCGCCTCCAATACCACCACCTCCAGCGCCGCCACCTCCTGATCCGCCACTACCACCAAATGTAAAGCTGCCACCACCACTAGAGCCGCCACCGCCTCCAACACCACCGCCTCCAGCACCACCGCCTCCAACACCACCGCCTCCAACACCACCGCCTCCAACACCACCGCCACCACTACCGCCAAAGCCACCACCACCACTACCGCCAAAGCCGCCACCACCACCACCAGAGCTACCACCGCCAGAGATACCACCACCACCACCGCCGCCGCCACCGCCAAGTCCTCCTCCACCAATACCACCTCCGCCTCCAACACCACTACCTCCGCCTACTCCGCTACCTCCTCCTACACTACCAGCACCACCACTACCACTTAGTGGTGATGCATCTCCAGATTTAACTCCTCCTGCTCGAGAAACTTGGATCATTTGTGGTGCTGTTGCACCAGGTTCTCCCTAAAAAGAAAAAGAAAACATTGATTGAGTACTGTGATATTCAGAAACATAAAAAGAACTAAAACAAAAGGATAGCCTACCCGAGGTCCAGGTGGTCCAGGTGGTCCCTGTTGAATTGCAAGAAAAATTCGGATAATTCAGTGAATGAATGAAAACAAATAGACAATCAAACACAAACAAATGAATAAATAAATAGCTAAATAAACGAAATCAGTAAAAATACGTACTCTTCGTCCATCTTGTCCCTGAAAAATAACAAAAAAATTAAATTAATTTGTGATTAAAAGTCACGAGCTCAACAGAAATTACTAGTAAAAACTGTCTTCGGCTTTATGAAAATTACTAGCTACAGTATTGAACTATTGATTTTTTTACGATTAATATCTGTAATGTTGATTTCAATACTTACGGGGAATCCATTTGGTCCCTACAAAGAAAGGAGAGAAAAAATATATTAAATATTAATCCATATATCTTATTAGACAGTTGGATGTGAAATATGGCTGGATATTTTTAAGAGTCACGCTGTATTTTGACGAGTCTTCAGGCGAGTCAAAATGCAAGTTGACGAGTAAAATATCCAGCCATATTCCACATCCAACTGTCTAATAGTTATTTATTATCCAACTATCTCGTAAAAATAAAAATAGGGTGAAAAAAATAGTAATTCTCATTTCCTTAAAAAATTAGTTGGACGTTGCGTGACGTACGTATTGCATTTTGATTGGCTCATTTTTCATACAGGTCAAACCGGTTGTAGCAGCTCACTCAAACACGCCGTATTTTCTCGACTTTTTTTGCACAAATTTTGGCTGTATTTTGAGAAAAAAAGAGGGAGAACGTCAACAAGACAGAAGAACGAATAGCTACCGTTTGGAATCTTTGATGTAGTCAAATGAAAATGCAGTAACAAAGTAAATGTTGTGTCTAAAACTTGCAGTGATCATAGTTGCCTGCTTCAATTAGCTTTACATTTCTACTATAAAGGACATTATTGCAGCTCTTCCACTGAAGGTATGCAGTTTGTTGTATTAAGGTAATTTTTTTTTCTTTTCCGTGTACGAGCTAGTTTTAAGCTTATGCCTTATATGTCAATAAACTTGTGAGCTTACAAAGCATTTTCTGTTCTCTGTGTTTACATGTTAACTTTAACTCTGTTTTCAATTTCAATTTCGACATTTTCGTTATCATATTAATAGAAGAATCGAAAACGTTTTTTTTTAGTTTAAATTCAGTTTTAGCTGTAGATGCTATAGATGAAAACCTGTCAAACTAGTATAGTTTTAATTTTTAATTTAATTTAATGCTTATATAGCGCAAATATCTATATATATATATAATCAAATACTCTAATTATTATTTAGTAGTTAGTATGTATTAGTGTAAGCCTATCATCGAGGATGGTCGTACCTGCGTCCTCAGTCATTCTTTTACGTCCCCCCGCAAATTTCCAAAACTCTGCATGATACATAGACTGAAATGTAAACTATGACTCGGGCCCCCCTAGGGGGTACCCCGGGCCCCCCTATGGGGGTACCCCAAGGAATTATTGGTTAATGTGACGGGACCTCCAGTATATCGTCCTTATCCGAGAAGACGCGAAGCCTAACAATTATAAATCGAAGAACATTCTCTTCAATTATTTAAAGACCCTGAGTGTCCCCTGAGTGATGGTCCGACTGACAGTTCGAACCCGCAGCCTCCCGCTGAGCTAACCTGTTAATCGGTATAAACAGCGAAAAATATCGTTGTATATTTTTTTCTCGATCCAGTCTTACTCACGCATTATTTTTTACAAGTTGGATAATAAAATTATTTATCATATTGAAAAACAATCTGATCGTTAGATTTTATGACAACAATGCTTTACCAGGGCAATCAAGGCAAAGCTTGAATTTTTGCTGTGGTACTGATTTTCATATCAAACAATTACTGTCCTTCATTGAGGTTCCTGTGTAATTTTCCTTTTTTTCGGGTTTCCTGTCTTTTTAAACAAAATTCAAAATGGCCTCCAGTTTGGTTAAGTTGTTCACTGCAATCTCTGTAAGTTTAAATCGAATTGTTCTGAGAATTTTGGCCGTAGATAGTAGAAATTCACCAAAATAGAATCCATAGTCAGTTCCAAATAAGGAAAGATTACAAAATATTGTTATGGATACGACAGTTTTCTTAAGATGTTTGTCAGTTTTATCACATACTTGCAAGTCAGTGGGTATGGTATATGTTTCAAAGTACAATCATCTTCATTTGCTGCTGTCTACGTCCAAAGTTATCCAATTTCTATTTCCCAATAATTTTGGCGAGAAAAATTTGATCACCCTGGAAACGAATTACCGAAATAGACTCTCTACAAATTGATCTAATACAGTATCTTACTAGTTCTCTGAAAATGGTCTAACATGACCTGTCCAGCATCATAGCTTTGTGTATCTTCAACCGGCTATATGCATCAATCATTTGAAGGTTTGTGTGAGGTGATTTGTAATTCAACTTACAGGTCGTCCTGGAACACCTTTAGTTCCACTAGGACCATCACGTCCTCGGAATCCGTGTGGGCCAATAACTCCTGGTGGTCCGTCACTTCCCTATATTGAACAATATGATCAATTAGTGCAATAATTGGAAACATGTATGTAGGATTACCTGTCAAGTGCATAAATAATGAAGTCGTAAGCATGGAATATGTGGTTGTTTTACAGACCTTTAGTCCTTCTTCACCTGTGGATCCTGGGCTGCCTGGCTCTCCTTCAGCACCCTGAGAGAAAGTAATTAAAAGATCAATCGATCACAGCCTCACCTCTATAGCAGTGTGGGTCAGAATTTAGCTCTCGTCAATCATAACTCCGATTACAACCCGAATGAAAACTAATTCGTACAGACGTCGGTATGAGCTATAAAGGCGTGTTTAGACGTGGTTCGGCGAGGGACAAGTCTGAAGCAAAAACACTACATGGCGATAAACGTGGGAAGACGACAATAAATATATCTATAAAATCGTAATTCCCAAAGATATGCTCAAAGTTGCCTTCCGGAGTATAATTTATTTGTAAGAGTTTCAAAATCAAAATCAAAATGTGGTCAAATGTTAATCTCAATTGTCAAACTTAGGTATGTGCATTAAGTCGAAGTATCACATTTATAACGACAAAAGTGATTTTAATTTAATTTTTAGTGCACAACTATAAGAGAGTTAAGGTTAAATCAAGATGAATAACATAACGACTTACCCGTCGGCCTGGGAAGCCCATTGGTCCAGGAGAACCAGCATGTCCTTTACTACCCTAAAAAACCACATATGATTGTTAGATTTAACCAGCTTTTGTCAATGATACATGATAACCAGTAGTTTGCTTTTTTCAATCTATGAAATTGGTCAAGCTTTTTTACTAAGAATTTCCAAACACTTAGTATCTAGCTGTGAGACAAATGGAAAGGCAAAATTGTTAAAATTCACAAAAAAGTCAGGAGATCAACCAGCTGCCTTAGTACAGAACTTATCATTTTTGGTGAAACACAATTTCAGATATTGCCCAGAGCGGGACCGCCGGGTCAGTTGCACCACTGATCACTGAGGCTGCTTGAGTTAATAGTCTAGTTCAAAATATATTACTACAAGGTCTAACTGAAAATCGCCATCCGAGGTCTTCTAAGTAAATATCAACTGTCAGAGTTTAAATGCAGCTTTATCATTTGAATCTAATGTGGTTAATGTACATGCCTTTGGTCCCTTTTGTCCACGTGGGCCTTGTGCTCCCTTCTTGCCTTTCTCTCCCTAAAGTCAACAGAAACTTGTGTAAGATGAAAAACGGATAGAATTTTATGACTGTTAAAAGAACTTATACCAATAACTATACGTAATATATACAATATGAGCGGCCGGTCTGTATGGAATATACAATGTCGAGCCGAAGGCGAGACATTTTATATTTCATACAGATCGGACGCAAATATTGTATATTACTTATGAAATGTCTAGATTAATGCTGCTATTCTAGATTAATAAACCTTATGCAAATCAGGACGATTTCTGTATCAGATATACAGATGCTTTCCCGGTAGTGATTTTCTATTGTTCTGAGTTCATTAATTATTCATGAATTTTATAAAGATCTGATAAAACACAATCGGCGAGTTTATTAATCTGCTTCAAAAACTGCTTATACAAAATGGTTATATTAAGTGTTATCACTCGAGATAATTATAAATACAGAACAAAATGAAAATTATAATGATGTGCATCAACATTATATTGCGCATGAGCAGTTGAGCTACAATTGTACATATTTTGATGCCACATTTCAGGATCAGTGAACAGGAGTATAATGAAACCAAATGTGGACATTTATAACATGAAATCGATTTACGTACTCTATCTCCAGTGATGCCAACTTCACCAGCACTACCATCCTCACCAGCTCGTCCCTGGAAACAAAAAGATGAGCCAGTATATCAATGAACAGAAAACAAAACGAATTTTGTCAGCATACAATACTTAGTCATAACTACAGTATTTATTAGATGTGAGTAGTTATCATCATTATTACGCAACACCTTTATCATCATCATTATCAACAACATTGTTATTAATCCTGTTTATGTCATTGTCAATGTCATAATTGCTATTCCATTATCAATACACCAACGTCGTGACTGCCACTTATATGCACCCTTTATCATCGTCATAATTTGTACGTTAGCGAGTCCAGAGGCGGGGCCATAAATTTTGAAATGGGGGATCACTAATCAAAAAAAAAATATCCCTAAATTTTGAAGGGGGGCACTATTAAAAAAATACTGATTATCAATTAAAAATTAAAAGAACTATCTATAAAAATGAATGAAAAGGTGGAACCGCCCCCTCCCATGCCACCCCCTTGGATCTGCCTCTGGTTTCATTGTCATATAACTTGTCGTTGTCATCATCACGACTTCTATAAAATCGAAGTGTCATCGTCATCACTCGTCGGTCGTCAATGTCATGTCACTGCAGCATCCATGGCCTTTATGTGATCACTCAACTTAATTATGTCAGTCACGATCGTCACGAAATACGGCCGTTTGCTTTTCCACGCGGTCTCATAACGTGCAGTTTGCAATAGACCACCGTCAGTCAATCTAGCTGACACCATTTCTATGCATGATTGATACGTGTGGCATTTCGATTAAAACTTTCTCATTCGGCCACAATAAAGGGAAATAAGCATTTTTTACACACGAAACACACTGTTTTGTAATTAAACATTTATTTAATGACACAAACAATAAATAAAGCGTGTTTTCCATTTTGCATATCATTAAAAATACCGAATAAATTAGATATTTGTATAAATGTATACTACAACGTTCTTGTAAACGAGTGTATGTACAGTATAACACCCAGAATACAATTTTTCATTTACAACAAAAAAGGTTGAAGTGGATTATATTATTTCGGAAAATGAAGAACCCGATTTGAAATTTCCGGCAGTTGAATTGCAATTTTTCATGACAAATATTACATTTTAAAAAGCAGGTTTTTTACGTACTCTGTTGGCAAACTGCACATCACTATTTGTGTCTGAGGTGACAGCGTATTAATCTAAAAGGTTTCGTAGTACAACGAACATTTATATCATCACTATCAAAACCATTAGTCATTGGTATATAAATATTCACCATCACTTACTTGTAATCCTGGTCTACCGGGATCTCCTACTGGTCCTTGTGGTCCGGTAGGTCCTCGAGATCCTGGACGTCCATATTTACCAGGATTTCCTCTAGAACCTTTTCGGCCCTAAATAACAGATATATATAATGATTAGTAAAAAGTACTGTACCTAAAGATTATCGTTACACATATCTACCTTCAGACCATTTAGACCCATCAAGCCCGTGTTTCCTCGTTTACCAGGGGTACCCTAGAACGACACAATATAAAGCATTGTTAGGGTGACTTTTATTTATGATAAACAGCATGCAAAATAAATTGAAGAATATTTTGGATACGATAAGATATTCTTATATGGCATTTGACATCGACTGGCTATTGCTTCATCTGTTTATTTTACTTCCGTGTGTCTATGAAGATGCTTCTCGTCATAGGAACAGCAAGTAAATGAGGATGAAACATATAAAAACGTGTTTCCAGTATTTAAGAGTGGTTTAAACAAACTCACAATTTTTTCCATCTTAAGTGTATTTAATTATGTATGTTTTAATTATGTATGTTTCAATGATAGAAGAGCCATTTATGGAATTCATTGAAAAAACCATTATTATTTTAGTATATTCATTATTATATCTCAGTATCAACATAAATATATATCTAATGGGATTAAACACACGTAAATCGTTTAACAATTTCACGTTGTTGTGATATAATACATTTCTGTGAGCGTTCAATTACTAGTCTAGCTGCTTGCTTCTCATGTAATAAACTGAGATGTTTATTCAGTTCTTTTTAGTGGGCTCCCAGGAAGTCGAATACTATGGTGAGTCTTTATGATAAGCTAAAACAATGCTCAAGGCCTGTATCCGCCCATCGGTTGTTTATTCTTTTGTTATATTCTTTTTTTAAAAGCAAATTCAAGGAACCGATTGAAAAAAATAAAGAAATTTTTCATTATTATTATTAATATTATTTGTATAATTCATAACATTATAGTTCATATGTAACTATTTCAAGAAATGTTGTTCGTGATAGTAAGGAAATACCGGATTCCGGAAATAGATTTCACGACTGTGAGCTTCCAATAATGATAAATTTTATTAAAATCAGTCATCATCAGTCATGGAATGTAATAGACATCCGCAATCCGCAATCCGCAATCTCACCGACAATGTTTGTTGAAATAGGTGTATATATAGCTTATTTCAGTGTGTGATGAAAAAAGTGAAATCGTGTTCGTCTAACCAAAGAAAATCGAGGTGGAATTATTTTGGAATTTATCATATATACATTCACTGCAATGAATAACTTACTGGCGTTCCAGGGTAACCAGCTCTTCCTGGTGGTCCCTGTAATCCTGGTACACCCTAGAAAAACATACAAACATTAACACACATACATAAATATACTTATAAATAAATAAAAGTTACATATCATTTGTCTCGCGATGTTAGTCTTGTAAATAAACGCGACGTTTCGACTGTATTCAGCTAGTCATCATCAGGCGAAATGCGTAGAAAGGGATGATACAACACTTTATACTCGTCTATTCCCATGGGAGTGTATTTTGATGGTGCGATTGTATGCCTCTGGGATTTCAATGCCGCTATCTCTATTAAAGTTGGTGGGGTGGAGTCTGATCTGTATAAATATACTTGTAATTGTTAACCAAGAACATTGTTATAATCTTACCCTATCACCTTGCTGTCCTGCACTTCCATCTCGTCCAGCCTCTCCAGCCTCACCCTGGAAAAAGGGAAATTCTTTAATATAATACACATATTGTCAGTAACATTGTGCAATTTATTTAGCATTTATTAACGCTCTTAAATACAATAAAGCTATCGGTGGACGTTGAAGAATTTTAATATGTAATATACAGACGTAATATTTAATAATAAATAATGAGATAACAAAGTTTATTGACACAGTGCACATATTCTAAGTTTATACATGGACGGCGGAGCAGTTTTTTACTTGGGGGGAGGGGGTGCTAAGCTCAATTTCTTATCCACCCTCTCCACCCTTATCATTTATCTCCGAAAAAAAATAAACATATCAACCAATCACCGCCGTCTCTGTTATAGCGCTTCAACATTGCGCAGTTATGGCCAGGTAAAGATTGTCAAGTGATAAAGAAATTAAGATTGTAAATTATACATAACTAACTAAATTCGTCTTTGATAAATTCATTGAAATTCACTTAATTACTAAAACACACAAGGAAAATATTCAACTGTCTTTGCGAATTTGATTTTGTCAACGAGAATTAAACATCAGCTTAAACCATTCAATAGAAAATAATAATTTAGGTATGTTATATGTTATTATTAAAAACAAAAATTAATAAGCTTTTCTTAAAAAAATGTCAGGTGCTTACATAGCGCATTTCATACATCTCAATGCGCTTTACAATTTTTTTTAATTTATAAAAGTATTGACATGATAACCAGACCTACTTACCCTAGGTCCCTGAGGTCCACGAGATCCCTGTGGCCCTCGGTTGCCTGGTGCTCCCTGATGATAAATAAATATATCAAAGAATTTGTAAACGCACAAAAAACTACATATTCTATTGTAACTGTATTGAGTTTGATAGCGCGTTATTGTTCATAGGCTAATGAACTCCAATATACCATCTTTCACTCAAGTCAAAATAACCACAGAAAGTATAGTTTGAAAAATAATATTTCGGACTGTATCCACTTGTTCAGTTCTTAATAATTCTTATACACAATTGTAAAACTTCAAAATACAACCATTACAAAAAAACGTTACTCACTGAACTGCCGGGCTTGCCACGAGGTCCTTTATCACCATTTGGTCCACTGTCACCCTGCAAATCAATGTCATAATTAGTAATGATTGAATTGATACACTGAGTGGTTCATAAGTGACTTACAGGGCGTCCTCTCTCTCCTGGTCTTCCTCTCTTTCCATCTGCGCCATCTTTACCCTGTAAAAACATAAATATGTACATTGATAAATCTGCATGTGAAAGTAGGAAATAAGGGCATTTGCCGGGAGGCTGCACAACAAATAAAAAGGACCTATGATCGGTTTTGTAGAAGTCAAGGCACATACCGCTCCTCCAGGGATACCGCGCTTGCCATTTAGTCCATTCGCGCCTGGGTCACCCTACAAAATAACATAAAAACTAATTAACTTTGAATCATAACATAACAACCTTGAAACACCTTGAAGGTGTATGTAGAAGCATAGGGTCTATTGTCAGTGGATTCCTGCATTCATAGACCTGGATTATACTTTAATAAATGGAGCGATATTTCTAGCAGAGTGGTTTCAATGGTCATAATAAATGAGTAAACTTGCGAATAGTTTACCACAACTGCAATACCTTTTCTCCGTCTACTCCGCGTTCACCGTCAGTGCCTTGAGGACCTACAGGACCCTGTAAAAGAAAAAAAAAGAACACCCAAAAATTTAAAATTACAGTAAAAATATATGCAATATAAACATTAAATCCGATCCACGGCTTCGGATTTTCCATTTAGATGTGCTCCCTACAGCATAAGGACCAACCACGCTGGCAATGAAGCCGGGATAAAAAATTTCCAGGGCCAAACCATGGAGGAACAAGAGCGGTTTTTTTTATGGATAAGTTGAGCGTAGATAATCCACATTATTTAGTAGAAACGAAAATGTACTTTGTGTAAAATTGATAATGATTAAAGCAAAAAAATATCAAATGCCTTTGACTCACGAACACGAAGTCTTTCGAATATGGTATGGTTGAGAAATCAATGCTGTTTTCGTTATGACAAGGGAGGGACTTTCATTCGGCAGTAACAGCGTGTCATGAAATATCATATACATAAATCCAATATTTACCGCTAATCCAACAGGACCGGTGGGACCAGGTTCACCAGGTGCACCAGGACTTCCCTATCAACCAATCACAAATAGTGTTACATTATCATAACGCGTCATCTTAGATTAAACCAATAATAGTTATTGTTAGATCACACAAATCATAAATAATACTAGAGTATATCATGTTAAAATAAACCGATTAAAAATCAGGTTAGATTACACCAATCATAAATCAGGTTAGATTATACCAATCATAAATCAGGTTAGATTATACCAATCATAAATCGTGTTAGATTATACCAATCATAAATCGTGTTAGTTTTTACCAATCATAAATCTTGTTAGATTAGACCAATCATGAATCGTGTTAGTTTTTACCAATCATAAATCGTGTTAGATTATACAAATCATTAATCTTGTTAGACTATACCAATCATAAATCGTGTAAGATTATACCAATCATAAATCGTGTTAGATTATACCATTGATAAATCATGCCTAACATGCTTAAGAACAAAGCAGTAAGTAACTGTAGTTATGTTTATAACTTCTTTGCAATTTCTCCAGATCCTTGTAGTTATTTTTCTTTTCCATTTCCTTCAGTTCTACATTGCTATTGTTCGATACAGATACATCAATCAAGTAGCATAGATTATCCTTTTACTATAATGTCCTGTCTATTTGCTGTTTTATCGGTGGTTATAGGCATATGCCATATAATGGTAGTGTGGGCTATGATCTCAACTACAGTTCAGTTGTAGTATATGTTGTTCGATAAATTCACATTATCATATTTACAAATATACCAGTATCTATAGCTGGCAATTTTACGGTTAAAAAAAAGGATAAAAAACCTAACAATGAGGAAGATGGGAATGGCAGGAATCACCCGAGATGAGTTCACATTAGATTGCTTACCAAACTTCCTACAAGACCACTAGCGCCCTTGATGCCAGGATCACCAGGTGGTCCCTACAAGAGAAGAAATAATATATATTAAATAAACTGCACTCCCTGAATGTCATAAAAGTGCAAACAAATGTACATCTCTAGCCTCCGTTGCAGACACGTTCGTATTTTGAACGAGTATAAGCTCCTAGGCGGTACGTGTCTTAAAAAAATATTGTATTGTATTCGGTATTGTATTGTATTGCATTGCATTGCATTGCATTGCATTGCATTGCATGTACAAGTCTCGTTCTTTTCGAAAGGGATATATTTGTGAATGAAATGGACACTTGGAAGTATAGATTGACCCACTGCATCTATTTACTATCCGTGACAATGAAACACAGGAAAAGATCTGCGTGGAAAGCCCTTGCTTTACAGAATCTATAGTTATGCATGTCTCCCAGGTTGCAAGACGTCTGTCATCCACCATGTCCACTTGAAAGCCTGTACCTTTAGCATACGGATGCAAACCAAGCAGCAATGTGGTATATTCAGTACCGCGATTTGTTTTTAAAATTTCCATCAGAAACTTGAAGTGTTGCAAACACTTTATTACAAACATATGAACTATTTTTATTTGACACGGGAATCTAGATTTTACTCAACTTAAACGTAAACGATCTAACACAGCAGAACTTTTTACGTTTTTTTTCAAGGTGGATGTTTTGTAAGAATTTGAATTTCCAATATGATTGGGTAGATACTTCAAGCAATATATATATATATATGTGTATACTTACGAGTGGTCCAGCTTCTCCAAGAGAACCAGGGTCACCAGAGCTACCTTGTGTGCCCTATACAACGATACAGCAGAATATAACTAGAGATTAAATACGAAGCCTAAAGAGCTCACGAGTACAAACACTACATGTGTGCAATAGCTCTCATTAGTTAGTATAAAATAGCACTATTCAGTGGTATTTATGTAGCACTTTTAGAGTTTGCATTTACCATTTATATGTATTTTAGTTCGTATCCAATTATTGGGAATTGATTCTTTTTGAAAGAATGAAAATATCGTAACAGCATTATTTGGAAACTTTTGTCCTGAGAGTGTGAATTTCCCCTGAAAATCATTGATCATCATTTGCAAAAGAAATCAACAGTACTAACAGTAATTAAGATCATCAAAAACATTTGAGATAAGTAATGCTACATTCAAATTGTTTTTGTAAGATCATTCCGTTTACGAATAATTCATCACTGTTCAATGCTTACCACTGCACCAGGCTCGCCAATAGGTCCGGGTCTTCCTACTGGTCCAGGTGGACCCTACATCAAATGTACAATAGATTTCAGTATATACTTAAATAATGTTATTGTTATCTTTGTCACGCAAGTGCCATTTGGTATGATCAGTTTCTGAGAGTTTTCCGTGTCACTGGTATATCGTCAGTTTCTTTTCCATTGGGTGTATTACAAGTTTAGACGATCTGAATTCATATTTATGTTGACTTGCAATGAATTGCTGGCTAAAATTCATACGTTACGAGGTGTTCTCATAGGCCTTCTCTGAAATAATAAACATTGGGGTTATCTCCGGTGTAATATAATTTAAGCTCACAAATGAGGTCACAATAACGCAGAAACAAAAGGAGGTATTGTCTTTTGTACACAACTTACCATTGTGACCTCAATTGTGCAGCATAAATTATATTACACGGGAGATAAACCAAACATTGTGCAATATGGTCTTTTACAAACTGAGTTCTTTTGTTCATTAGCCTTATATGTTGTTGTTTGTACAGAAGCTAGACCACAATGCATTCTGTTTATCAAACTCAGAAAAGGCCTATGATAAGTCAAAACCCGTCAAAGAAACGTTAATTTAAGTTAAATTTTTCCATTTCACACCATGTGATATCACTCTGGGGAAATGATTCTTTTAGGTGTAATTAGTTCAACACATTTTTCCTTAAAGAACCATTCCCTAGAGAGTATCACGTGGTCTGAAATGGGCAATTTGCGTACGAAGTCGAAAAGGTCTATTTGCACTTTCATCAATTAATTTTAAATTGTGTTTAATGACAATCACTTGTTTTTCTGCCAAGGCGACCATCTTTTAGCGACTGTCTTTTATCGCCAGTATTCTTGAAGCATTCGCCTTTTCTACTACATGCATCGGAATATCTGTATATTTAATAACAGACATGTTTACCTGATTTCCATTGTTACCAGCTCTGCCTGGAGGTCCAGGAGGTCCACGAACACCCTATCAATGATATCCACAATATTCTAAGAAATCTTATAATTTGGGGTGGATGAGCGAAATGAGCAGGATGAGCGGAAGGTGTGAGATCAAAGGAAATCTATGATTCATAAAGCATTGAAAAAAAGGTTCATTTAAAACGATATTTATATTGAAGTGAGGGAAAATCCAAAACAATTTATGTTTAATAGGGGGAACCAAACAGGTTATTGTTTATTACAGCCCCCCCCCCCCCCCAAATTTAGGAGTAACATGTTGACAATCGCATTTTACTAGGGTTGTAATTTCAACGTTTTCCGGGTGAAAGGCACCCGGACCCCCCTAAAAACTCGTACCCCCCCCCCCCTCCCCGTCCCCCCACCCTCAAATCAAAACACGCTCAGCGGTCCCTAATGATGTTACTGTTATACACACTGAACATAATATACTTACGGTCAAACCAGGCTGTCCAGGGAAGCCCAATTGGCCTGGAGTTCCAGCAGTACCCTATAGGAGGTCAGATAAATAAACTTATAAATGGAATGGACGATCAAATGAATTGATAAAATAATCAAACAAAAATAATGCAATGATAATGATTTAAGAATGAGACAAATGGACATACAAAAACATCATAAATAATGAAATGATTGATCGGACCAATGAGGAATAAAAATTAACCGAATATATCAATGGGATTAATGATGGCATGATTAAATAAACTAAACAAACATACAAATTAATCAAGGATGGTAAAGTGAGTGATCGGACCAATGAACAAAATAAACAAACATACAAATGAATCAAGGATGGTAAAGTGAGTGATCGGACCAATGGACAAATTAAACAAACATACAAATATATTGTGAATAGTGGAATGAAAGTGAAAACATTAGTATTTTCCTTACTCTGATTCCACGTGGGCCCATTTTTCCTGGTTTTCCAGGTATACCAGCGAATCCCTGCAATGTAAATTAAAGGATTTCATTTAGTCTTAACACTAATTGATGTAATTAACTTACCAACATCCATGCATGTCTACATCTGCATTTGTTGTCGGTTAAGGCTATGCAACGAGCATGGTAATCGGAGGTGGTTATGTCAACGAAAATTCACAGCAGTAAATCGCTCTAAAATCCGTTCTAAATCATGAAGAGAAGTGGTATAGCCATGGAACGCACAGATTATTGTATACACATATGATATCCGAAAATGTGTCTTTCGTCATAGTGGATTTTTTTCCCTTACTCCGCACGATTTATGCTTTGGTTAAAACAAAATACTTACACGTTTGCCATGTGATCCAGTGCTACCCCGCGGGCCAGTTGCACCAGGGTCTCCCTGCAGAGAAAAATCAGTGAAATAAATAAAGTATCTGGAAAGTAAAATTCAAAATTATTTACACTCCATATACTAAACGATCTATAAAAAACGCAACAAATTACATTTCTAAATGTGCTAAGTTTATGTTCATCCTCGGTGATATTCCTTACGCTCTCTTCCAATCATGGCAACTGAAAACGTCTCTTAGTAACAATAAAAAAACTATCGTTACTTACAGAATCTCCTTTAGGTCCAGCTGGTCCAGATTGTCCAGGGCGGCCAGGGTTGCCCTATAAATGATTGAGAGTGGTTAGTCCAGGTATACCATGGTCAATCTGTCGACTATATATTGTACTTACCACAGCACCAGGTGATCCAACAGGACCGGGGCTACCTTGTTCTCCACGTTCACCCTACACGAAATGTCACGTTAGAATTAGACAACACCACTTAGAACATCACGGAATAAAGCCGCAGGCGTCCACTCTAATACGGTCTTTTTGAAATTTAGCATTGTAATAGAAAATGTACTTTATTAGAGTAATGCCTAAAACAAATCAAAGAAAAATGATTGATTTGTTCGTGTGTTTGAGTGCAGGTAATACCAACATGAAATATTAATTGAATTGATCAAACTATGGACCTCAGTCTTAAAGGCCTTATCCGAGAAGGCGCAAAATTCTGACCATTTGCAGATGTCATTACAAAGGTATCCTGTGACGTCCAGCGTGATAGACAGGCGCTCATCCAACTAAACCAACCGGCCAATGGATTAAAGTAACAACAATCTAATAATGATTCAGTTTTGTAATAAAACTTGTAATAAAACAAAACTTGCGTGCAGTTAGCACACATACAGGTATCAATTCACCTTCAAAGGACTCAGTCACAGAATCGGGCCTAGCCACTGCGGAATGATGCCCTTTTTTGACGACCGAATGAAAACAAAATTCTCTGCAATAATATCGTTAATAATGATATTAATCTTACTGGTGTTCCATCAGCTCCAGCCTCGCCTTGTTTGCCCTTTTCGCCAGCTTTTCCCTACAAGACGACATGTTACACTATTAGCTGTCAAGACTTTTTCAAACAGCAGAGAGTACACTCTATTATAAGAACGAATGGAAAAATACATTCTTTGATTCATTCATTGATTCATTCATCGATTAATTGATTAATTAATTAATTCATTCATTCCTAATATCTTTCCTTCATTGATTCATACATTGATTGATTGATTGATTCATCATTCTTTCCTTCATTTATTCATTCATTTGTTCTCTCGTTCATTTATTTATTCGGTAACCATTCCATTCATTCATTCATTCATTCTCACAAGTATGCCTTGAATATTCGTTTATTGATTCATGAAAACATGCCTACGTGAAAAAACAACAATGACAACTTACATTGAGGCCTCTAGGTCCACGTTCTCCTTGTGGTCCTGAAACTCCCTAAAATATCGAAAACAAGCAGATGTTAGGTCTATATATGCGAAATAATTCTTAATATCCAGTGCTAGATAAGATTTAGTTATATACTAACTAAGAAGTCACCGAGGTATAAACCGAATACCACAAAGGAATTGCACTGAAAACTGTCTTTATTTATGTCTCAGTGGAATCTTCGTTTTGCATAACTAAATCTTCTCTGGCAGTAAATAGTTAAGAATTGTTTCACACTTATGTGGCGAGATATCGAATTGCCCGTATACACGGTTACGCTGAGAAACGAAGCGCACATCAACGTATTATTATTTGCGTGTATTAGTCTTGAAGAAGCAGATTATCTGTAGATACAACATTATAAAGTGCACATTAAGAGTCATAAAAAAGTTTATAGGTTCTTCGAATGCACATTACAAAATTGTCGTCTTTCATTAAAATGCTTGTTCCAGTATACGACTAAAATCAATAAAGAATACTTATAAATTTGTTTCATTGATGTGTTTGTAAATAGTTGTATGATTATTTAATGCTTTTATTATTTATAAATACTATAAATAACTATAATATTATCAATGGAAAACTATTTGGTAGCGTACCACTTGTCCGGGAAGGCCATCTTGTCCACGTTCTCCCACAGCACCCTACAAAGACAAAAAATTCAAACAAAGTAAACGTGTTTACACATGCATTTATTTAATTACTTATTTTACAACAACTTTATTTGTATCAGAATTTGTATTACAGCGTATTTAAAGGGAGTGCTACTGGAGACGAACTCACAAAAGAATACTGCTCATAGGTAGCATCAGCTCCCCCTTCAAAATACGTCCCTGTAGTTACTGCATGAAAAATATCTTACTCTCTTTCCATTGGGACCAGCAGGTCCTGGTGGTCCAGTTTCGCCCTGTGCGCCCTACAACAAGACATGAATAAAAACATTCAACACTCTAGTAATTATAACATTAGCTAGTCATGAAAGTTACATATGATATTTAGTCGTTACATAGCAATTTCAAATAACATTGTCCTCAGGAAAAGGTAATTGGTCATTCAAAGACCTCTAGGAATGATGGGTAAAAGTCATGACAGAAAGTAGAATGGCATCTTGGATAGTCAAAAAGATGAATATTGACCTTTTAATCTATAGAGGGAACGATTCGACACGATTTCGGTAAACCGACCTTTTATTTGACGAGTCACGATCAAGTATACCCTGATTTATCTAAGGGTTATTACAAAACAATTATTTGTACTTACACCAAGACCGGGAATACCGACAGGGCCTGGTTCGCCGCGTTGGCCAGGAGTTCCCTATAAAACAAAGAAATGATCTCAGCATACAGAGAAAAATACATCATCAATATAATAACCCCCCCCCCTGCTATATAGCATCAAAATACCGCCACTGCCAACACTACGGTCACCAGAACTATTACCACAACCATAATCATTAAAAGCAACGTCCAATGATTAGTAAAAAAAACTCGATTCTATTCGTTTCAAAGAGCAAGCCATAAACCAGATTATCAGAACAATGTCCGACTATTTACAATGACGCAGTATGGCCCATAACTAACACAATACCTTAATAGAGAGCTAAGCATCACGTTTTTTTTAAAACGGCAAACGGCAGGGAGATCACGTGATTAACCTTTCACGCCGTCTGGCGTTTGCCGCGTGTCATTTTTACCTGAAAATGATATCTTTGCCGTTCAGAATATACGCGAGTATCTTTCCACACTAAAATTGCTTGAATTTGTTTGACCAAAGACACTAAAAGCGGCTCAGAAAAAAATCATTTGCTTCTTTTTGTATTTAAATACTACCTCCCGTATTTGCGAAGCTTAAACCGAAAACACTCTCGTTTGTAGGGCGAACGGCAAACACCAATCTGACGTTGTCGTTTGCTGTTTGGACAAAATGGCTTAAACTCTTTTATATCTCCAAACATTTTGTTTGTGCTAAACGCCAATTAAGTGATTAGCAATTGCTGCTACATCAACTAAAAACCGCATGTTTTGCTAAACAGAAATACCACTACAGCAGGGGTTACTTACATCTCGTCCAGGGATTCCTGGTTCGCCACGAGGTCCAAAGCTTCCACGAGCACCCTATCAAATAATTATAGAACAGTTACTCAACGGAAGCTCAAAATACAAGCACGCATATAGTTGTGATGGTAATAACTGTGTTCCACCGATTAGCCGTCCTTGCAATATAGTCTTTCCCTAGAAGTATATCCTTGCTGGGCGGTTCTGCTTGGTCAATTTTAAAACGTTTTCAAAGCATCTCTAAGGCTTATTTGATATATGCTAGTAAGAAATTTTCAAATAATTATTATTAGCAAGATACCAAAAAAAAAAACAAAGAATTGTTCAAGCAAAACGGCCTGTTTGCACATCGTTCCTACTTTTCTAAATGTCATAAATCTCAGTTACTTACAGGAGAACCACGTGGTCCTGTTTGTCCAGGGCTGCCTTCTTTTCCAGGAAGTCCTTGTTCTCCCTTCTGTCCGTTAGTACCAATTTGGCCAGGGATACCAGGTGGTCCCTAAAAACAAAATTCAAAAGAAATGTGTGTTTAATTGGAATGGGTGTTTCATGCACAAGTATTAAGTGATGATATGATAAAAATCTTCCTACGTTCTTGTGGACGAACTCCACTTCACCCCACTCTGTCCTCCATTGCCTCGGCAAGACCGTTCTTATCAAGGCTACAATCACGAGCAATAGTTTGAGATTATAATTAATTTCAAACAAGCTAATATTATACATCATATTAGACCAATAAAACGAAGCAATAACCCATTCTCATACCCGCGTTTAGATTCGTCAAATATGCAACTATAGATGCGAACAAGTATGAGCAAAAAGACGGAGAAAAGCAAAAGACTTACCGTTGGTCCTTGTAAACCATTGTCCCCATTCTTACCAGCCTCTCCCTGTTGACAAAAACAGTACACTGTTACTGGTACACAAGCACTATGTGGTTTCAAAAACAATTACCGAAGTATATCCGAACAACGAATTTGACAACTGATCGACTCTCTCTTCTTGACAAATAGTTTTTTTAAAGACGTTTCGCTCATACATTTTGTTCTGAAATACCACCAGTTATTTCTGAAATCAAACTGTAGATGTTGTAAAGTGAACAACGTACTTTCTTACTTAACGTCATAATTTTTAGAATGTCAAATTAAACGTATTAAAGTGATCCAAGGTGTATCGACAGTATGTTGAATCTGAAGCATTTCTGATCTATCAAACAATTATCAGATGTCTTTAAGAAAAAGAGCAAATATTATACAATGTTGTAGAGCTTTAAACATGCAGGAACAAACTACCTCTTGAAATTTACATGATTAGAATGCTAACAGCTCATTTGAATCACTGTGGTGAAAAAGTATGATATTGTTTTGTTTCGGACTATATATAGTCTCTTTGAAAGTATGTTTTGCCGGGCCAGAACCTGGTTCAAGTGGTTTACAAACCTTTTGTCCTTCTTTGCCATCACTACCGGGTTCGCCGGATGATCCTGGAGATCCCTACAAATAAACATAATAGTATACTTTTAGCTAAATACCACTTGAAATAGAAAACGTTGAAAAATTATTGAGACAACGTAATGGTTTTCGATGAGTTTACATTATGGGTTATTTTTTAACAAGAAATAAATTATTATTATTATTATTATTATTTTTTCTGTTTCTAATCATCATCCAATTTCTTTTCTAGTTTTGAGGGTTTACCTACCCTGGGTCCAGGGATTCCATCTTCGCCAGGTACTCCATCTTGTCCACGATCTCCTTTAACTCCATCGACACCTGGTTCTCCTCGTTCTCCAGTTTCACCCTATAAAGATACCCAGAAACACATCAGTTCGGTCATCAGGTATTGTATGATTTAAAACAATACAAACCCAGCCTAAAGTGTGCAGCTCTACCGTGAAATAGTCTAATATTAACATTAATTGATTAGCAACGAAATTGATCGACAACAGAGCTTGATGAAAGTTAACAAATCTAAAATAACAGACGATTTGCATTATGGCGTCATATACTACAACTACCAGAATTTTTTTACTTTCTTTTGTAGCGCAATTAGCAATTGTTCTGTTTATTTCCAAAAGGATTTAAAAAATAAATATGAAAGAGAATTCGCAAAGAATGCCGGTAGTCGTAAAATGATGTAATAATGCAGATCTCCTATTGTAAGTCTGCAAACTATATTATTTTCCAAATACTACATATACATTACTTGACGTTAGTGTGGCTACAGCAAAACAGCAGAAGTCAGCGTTTTATAAGTGTGTATATATATACCATGGATACATTACTTACGTCAGCACCAGTGTTTCCAGGGCGACCAGAAGCACCACGTGGTCCCACAGATCCCTGAACACAACCAGATAGACACAGTTAGAGAAAAGCAATAACAAATACTGTCGTTAATTGAAGGTACAATACAACTGGAGTCTGAATTGCGTAAGTCAGGCTAGATAATGATTATAAAACACGAACATCGTGGAATCGTAGAAATGTTGTAGATAAATAGACTTACCCTGGTTCCAATTGCTCCTTGTTTTCCAGGAGAGCCAACCTTGCCTCTTCGGCCCTACACGTCAGAAATTAAACGTTACATGCAACTTCGACAGTATTAATTTTAAAATTAAATACGACATACTTACCGGTCGACCAATTGCTCCTTGGGATCCCTGTGGTCCTTGTAATCCAGGGTCTCCCTATATTACGAAACATATGCTAAGTTATGATAGAGCTCTTAGAATAATCGGAATGTGGTAACAATGATGATGATGATAATAATAATTGTGTCGATACTTACTCTATCACCTGCTGCTCCGGGGAGACCTCGTTGTCCGTTTCTACCGTTTTCTCCCTAAACACAAAAATAACAATATTTTTGGATCCATGTTTAACTGCAAAGTATTGCATAATGGCTCTATTTGTTTGGCTGTTTATGGTCTAACAGTATTCAATACAACTCACCAATGTTTCGCTACCAAGAAGAAATTTTTATGCACATGTTCGAAGTGTGATGACGTTTTACCCCTGTCCCTTTACCTATTGCGGTAGAAGTTCTTAACAATCAACTTTGCGAATACTGGAACAATAGTGGAAGATTCAGTAAGCAATGCAAAAAGGCTATGTTATTAAGACAGGTATAAAGCGTCATCACGTTTTAATTTTAATACTTTTTCAATCTAAAGAACTTACTCTCTTTCCACGTGAACCAGGTCGTCCATCAATACCCGGATCTCCCTAAAATTACACCAGTTAACTCTCGTTATAAATTAACAAATCAAAAACAAGTTTCAGTGTTTGATATTCTGTTGACGCTCATTAGAAATATGCCATAAAACTAGATGTCGACATTTTGGAGTAGACATCATTAGATAGTGCATGACAATATAATCCTATTCATTATCATCTATAATACTAAATAAAGTACATATCTGGCGGTCAAAATGGCATACATACATTATAGTAATAATAATATTACTGTCGGATAACCATTATAATTTCATGCAAAAACAATAAAATATGGATATATCAAAGAATAATTGAATGGATGAATGAATAATCCGATGAATAAAAGAGTGAATTCCTGAAAGGATGGATGAATAGAGGAAAATGAATGCATGAAAGAATGAAAATACCTGTCTTCCAGGTGCGCCTGGTCGTCCTTGAGGTCCGGCAGGGCCAAGAGGTCCCTATAGCAGAATACTAAATATCACGACATGGTATACAAATAAATAACAAAATAGCAAATAAATCAAATAACAGAGAGCAAACACTAAATGTGTGCAACAGTTGTCACTATTTAGTAGTAAATAGCACTAATGAAACAAAAGAAAACAATAGAATTAGCATAAAATAGCACTATTTAATGGTATT